>AYEL01070017.1:0-128991 GCA_000484575.1 Olivierus martensii
GTCTGTAGCCAACAATAGTTTGGTTTTTAGTTTATCTCCTAACTTAAAATGCAGAATGAACTAATGCATATCAAAAGAATAGTCGAACTTTTTCAAAATCATATTCTGATTGATTGCCTTAGAGGTATTGCATACAAATTCGAGTTTTAAACAATAATAATGTGCATTTATTATATTAAAATAAAATAAATTAGAATCATTAAAAGGCTACAAAATTATTTGCAATTTGTAGCCTATTCATTATCTACAGGGGGCGAAATGTGCTGGGGGTGAAAAGTGCTGGGGGCGAAACGTGCTCGGGGCGAAATGTAGGGGCGAATTGTTGGAGGCAAAATGCAGGGGGCGAATTTTCCAGACCCCTAAAACGAAATATACTAGTCAAATTGCGCCTTGTTAAAAGGTTTGTTTACTTACAATCACGAAATAAAAGTTGCTTCCGTTAAAGGAAACGAAAATTTATCTAAGTTTTGCATCAACATAAAATTAAGAAGGGAAAGGCCAAATCAACACATTCCTAATTATCCGACTGAATACGCCCTCTTTACTGCAGGAAATCCCTTATCGCACAGCGAATATTTTTAGAGAGGGACATTCTGCAGAGAGAGAGAGCTAGAGAGAAGTCAAGAGAGAACGTGAGAAGTAGTCACCTCCGAACTTGCCAAGAATCGAGTCCCAACTACAGAAGGAGACAATCGTCCCAAACTCAACAGAGTTGAATTGAAATCGCAGAAGACGACGGTCACTCGAGGAGTCGAGTCCGTACTGCAAAAAGGTGTCCAGAACTTCACGAAATAAAGTCCCCGACGACCCAATGAAGAATAATCAAAAAGAGAAGAAGAAAGGTGAAAGGAACAAAGACAAAGAATTAGAAGAGGAACCATTAAAGTTTATTAAGAAAGTGACAAGGACGATAACGAATTCTCATCACACACCGAGGATCACCTGTCCGTAATCAATTGTTAACAGGTATTTATCCTCCTCGGGTGATCTTATTTGTATAAATTTGTAAAGAACGCTCTTTCGCACAATAAACATTTTAATATTTGTTAAAGTTGTTGTCTGAGTCACTTTTTGTATGGGAACACTCCGCTATTCTCCCGTCCGGCCGACACGAAGCCCACAACCGCTCAAAAAGTCAAGTCCTGAGCTGTCAACCTAAATCCAGTAATGCGCTGCCCGGAGGTCTCATATAATTATATGTATAACCTCATAAGCAAGTATCATTAGTTCTGGAGATAGGGATTCCAAAAATTAGCATAGGAAATCAATGAGAAGAATATAATATGGAATATAATAAAATCGAAAGAACTCTTGCTTGTTCTCAAAGCTATCATAACTATTCTATATATAGCACTAAAGCTAAACAGTATATCATCTTTCATTGTGAAGTGCATAAGCTTAACGTCTTTGTCTTTCCCTATTATTTTTATACTGTACTTTCAAATTTCAAACTCACTTTCCGTTCATTTTCTATCGATAGAAACACATCTTTATTTATATCTCATCAAGGATTTGTTTCTGGCTATTTTATTTATATTTCATTAAGGCTTTAAAGAGAGAACCTCATTTGCAAATCCCACGTATAATAAATTTTATATTAATTCATTAAAATAAAATAATATTTAATGAATTAAAAGCAATTTAACGGTATTTTCATTTAATTTATAATGACTTTTTGTCAACAATTTTAAATAACAATTGCGTAATAATGTAAAAACTTAATAAGGAAAATTCAATAAATCTTCCGTCTGTTCATATTGTCTTGACTAAATTTGGTTAACAGCGAATTAATATATGTAATCTTTTATATCCCACATATTTAAATCGACTAAAACTAAAGCAGGGAAAATATTTTTATAAAACTTTCAGAAGTAAAATAGCGGTGCATATCAAAATCGACGATTTCCTATGCCCAAGGATGTTTATGTCACGCTGTTAAGTTGCAATGGAAATATCTGTCGTGCTATTTTAGAATGGAGATCCATCTTCATACAGGTATCTCTTCTATAACACGGTTTCGCTCTAACTGATTTGAAAATTGCAGAAACCCTCATATAACTCGTACTTCTACAACACGGATTTTACTTAACACACATTTAGAAATTTACCTTTACTCTCCTACAACTCAAAAATTTTCATTAACTTTTGTAAATCCACACTATGGACACAATACATACACAAATTGCAGTCATTCGAAAAATACTTTGCTAAAATTACTCATAAATGTAATAATTTACCATGAGAACCATGTAATAATTTAACATGAGACATGTAGACTATTTTCGATTTGGATTTGAAATTGAGTTAATTGTCGATTGAGTATTTTGTATTCTAAACGTTCAGTTCTTGGATAAAAAATACGTTTTTATTCTTCAATAGAGGAATGTGAAAGAGAAGAAGAACTTTTTTATTCATAAAATTTTTTGAGTATATCGCACACGTATTTTTAAAATGACACAAGTCAAAAACGAACGTTTTTTAAATAGAGGAATGTGAAAGAGAAGAAGAACTTTTTTATTCATAAATTTTTTTGAGTATATCGCACACGTATTTTTAAAATGACACAAGTCAAAAACGAACGTTTTGAGAAAATTGGAAAAACTATGAAATCAGCTTAACTAAAAACCATTATATAACTAATAATTTTTTCCAAAATTTGTAATCTTTTGAAACCATTTTTTTAGGAAAATGGTTTCAAAAGATGATGGAGGATTGCTTCCCAAGTTATAAAATGGTGCGAACATAAAAATGCAAGTTTTTGACTTATGTCACTTTAGAAATACGTGTGTTATATGTAAATTGCTTGAAATAAAAATATAAACTGTAAATTGTATATTTAGTCTAAATGGAACTGTTTTCAAGTTATAACTCTTTTTAAATCTAGCCATAAGGAACCCAACACATACCCAAAGAAAGGATTGTTTTCTAGCGGGTTAGATTACAGATTTTGTAAAAAGAGCAGAAAATACACAAACTTCAGAAAGTGAAGCTGTTATTGTTAAAGAAAAAACAACGTTCTCGTTTTAACGAAACAATGATAAGGAAGATATAATTATTAAATGAATGTTATATAGGATGCATATTTTTTTCTTTCCTTTTATTTTACATATATTGTGTTTTTTAGGATCTTACTTAAATATTTTTTCTTTCTTTATGTTTCGTGTTATTAATATTCTTAACAAAAATTAAATATGGGAATTAAAGGAAGTTATTTGTTTTTAATTGGCTTTGGAACGTAATTTTCCTTTTGGTAATGGATTCGGGTCTCATATAACACGTTTTCACACAACACGGTGTTTTCAGGAACCTATCTATTGA
Organism: Olivierus martensii; assembly: GCA_000484575.1. Taxonomy (NCBI): domain Eukaryota; kingdom Metazoa; phylum Arthropoda; class Arachnida; order Scorpiones; family Buthidae; genus Olivierus; species Olivierus martensii. The sequence goes on from AYEL01070017.1 coordinate 3,319, forward strand.
GTTATAGGAGGGATACCTGTACTTCTTTGAGTTAAATTTAACAGATTATAAAAAATTACAAATATTATAGTACGTATGTAGAATGGATTGAACTGTATTATATAACAAAATTAAATCATTAATTAATAAGTGCTGTATATCAAATATAATGTGGGAGAATTTCCCTCTGACTTAGCAGGTGCGTGAGGGGTTGACTGCAAATAACCCCTCACAAACAAAATGACCATTGGAGAAGGGAGAAAGGGGGAGAGGTAGCTAAACGCTCCACGAGGATAAAGGTTAAACTATAACCTCCAAAGCAGCAGAAGCAGAAGGCGTACTGTTCTATGTAATAATCAGACAGGTTCTCTCTATATATGTAATTTACAATATAATAATAATCGCTATTAATTAAGCTATGTTTGAATTATTGTACCTTCTTTATATTACTGTTTTGTTTTCACAATTTATAAGCATAAAATAAATAGCATCCATTAACAGATTATTGAATTTCTCAAATTATGTCATAAATACAGAATAAGCAATTGTTTGATATCTAGTTTTAAAAAATAATAATAATTTATGGACGCCTTATATTTTGATAATTTATTTCAAACATTGATTCTGAAAATATGTTAATTTAATAAATTTGAACTTTTAATTCTGTTTAAAGGTCATAAACTTTTCTTAAATGGTTTATCTGTGAATCAAGTTAAATAACAATTGATGAGATATTTCGTTTTTTCTACAGTTGAGATTTATGACGATAATCACAACTGTTTTGCATAATTTTACTTCTTATAATTTTCTCTTCTTAGTAAAAGGAATAGTTTTTTTCTGAATTTGATAAACTAATAAATTTTTCAGGTCTTTTAAAATAATATTCTGTATATTTTTTAACATTGAAAATTAATGGGAATATGGCATTAATATTAGTTGATGATACAGATTCGTTCTTAGGCTACATCACTACAGTAGGGTAAGTAATAATAAAATAATACAAGTGCTCAATAAACGTACAGCATATAATTTAACTCAGCATTGAAATATTGGATTAATATAATTTTTAGTTTTTGTTAAATAAAACTGAAGAATAAGAAATCTTTTGCTTTCCATTCCTTATACTCTTCTAATAGAATTTAAAATGCTTATAGGGTAGAATTCTACTTTGACTGCCTTACGTTTTCGCGTCTGAACCCTAGTGTTACGCGTTTATGAATATTAAGTTGCATTATAGCGCATTTTAATGCTTGTCGCTTTTTTCATGCTCGCCCTAGTGTTACGACCCTAGTGTATATTCATAAACGCGTAGTTTATGAATATTAAGTTGCATTATAGCGCATTTTAATGCTTGTCGCTTTTTTCATGCTCTATAAAATAATGTTAATATGCATATTAATATTGACTGTAATATGTGCACGCGGTGTCGCAAAAACGCGAGGCAGTCAAAGTAGAATACTACCAAATAATAAACATACAGTATAAACATATTGCTGTTTATACTGTATATGTAATATATACTGTATGTAGCAACAGGTGCATTTTGTTTGTTTGTTGGGGGAGCGGTGATTTATACTGGTAGATTGAGATGTGTCCAATGTCGGTAATCTGATGTATTTGGGGGGAAATAGGGACCGAGTTGCAATCGTTGGAGATGTAAAACTGTATTTAAGAGTAGAGTACGTTTGGCTCCAAATAAAGAACACCACATATATTTTAATATATATAGATATAAATGTTTTATATCTATATGTGAATAAATTTATATATAATATATGTAATAAATAGATTTTTACAAATAAAACTTTGTTTATTTAGCTTTACAGGAATGTGATATCTTATACAATCATGCAAGAATATTTAAAATATGCACGTGTGGAAAAATGCTGCATTTGCGATGAGATAAAGAGCATGCGAATGTTTCGATGTGCGCATTATCAGCATCGATATTATTATGTGCATGCAAAAAATAGATTATCGCTGACTCTTCTTTAGGATTTTATAAAGTCCTACAAAATATATATATATAATTTCGTTTTCTTTAAACCCAGCAAACGAAAAGTGAATAAAATAATGCGCAATGCAATTTGATTGTTTGCAAATCAAATTTTCGTAATTTTCAATTTGACTGAATTTTCATCTGAACATTATGGGAGATTCGATAACGTGTAAATAAATATTTTTTTTTTAATATAAATTATATTATTGAAAAAACTATATAATTTAAACTTCGGATATAAGTACAGTACTATATTTTAGTATAATTTTATAGAGTGATTATTAAAATTTCAATTGATTTTTTGTATAATATTAATTTATCTCCATTCTCAAGCATCAGATCACCCTCCATGGAAATATTTCCTTAAAAAATGATTTTTATATTTTATTATTTTTCGATTAAAAATTTTATACAATTTAATTTTACTTTTTATGTTAATTAAAATTGAATATTGATACCAGAAATATTTATTCTCCTTTCAATTAAGAAAGGATTTATGATCTTTCTTTTGATAAATAGTTATATCATTTTTATTTATGCTAGGATTTTTTTAAAAATTAAGATATTAACCATGTGGCGAGACTTAACTCGCTAAAAGTCTTACCACATGGAATTCTGGTCGGATGTAAAGGAATCACGCTCCTCTTCAAAAATCACGAAAGGAATTTGAACGGAGTGACACATTTAGAGGGATAAACATACGATAAGAAAACTTCGTACCACTGGCTCGGAGATCTCTTCCTCCACAATATAATCTATAATAAATAGAGGCTAAAATGATGAAGTAGAGGGGTTGTATTACACGCAGGTGTCGCGAAGAGGTCGAAATAAGAAAATAACAGGAGTGAAAGACGCTAGAGCAAAAACAGTGTCTTTCCCCGGGTAAAGAAAAAGGATCAGTCCATTTTTCCCGGAAACTGAAAGACTTAAATTTACGCGGCGACTCCAGAAAAGCAACAGGTCAGGCTGTGCAGAGACTGGGTTCGAGAGAAAGACAAACGAACACAAGTAAATCAGTCCCGGAGACTCCAAACAACTGAGAGAAAAGTTACACAGTTATCTTTTTCACCCGGACAACCAGGTAGTTTACGTAGAGATTCAAAATAAAAGAGGAAGACAGAGGTTCGATCTGGACCTCTGTCTTTCTCTTTTATTCGAATCCGTTCGTTTCTGAGATCAACTCTACGGAATAAAGTGTAGTGAAGAAAGAAAAAGACAAAATAATAAATCGTGTTAAAAAGAAACATCAATAGAAGCAGTATTTCCAACCAATAAAGAAGAAAGGACTAAAGAAAGAAGAAAAACAGCGAAAAACCCGGATACGTCGAAAAAGAAGTTTAAAAAGAGATATTTTGTTTTCATCAAAGGTATTTATAACCTTCCATGTGTACTATTGTCGGGTCACTTCTGTAAAGCCTCTCTTTATTAAAGGAAGTTGTTATCTAACGTAGTCTCTGTATCATTAGTATCGCAAGATCTCATTACCGGTCTTTATTCGCGCCACATACTGCTGGTAGGCCAAAAGCCTGTAAGTCATCCGCAGGTCCCAAACTAGCCTATACACTTTATATGCAGTGTATCTAGATTTCTATTTAGATTATATCAGGTTTGGAATTTAGTATAGTATTGTAGTTTACAGCTACAATATCAAAGGTGATAGTTGCTCTCCCACATCAAATGAAAGCTTTAGCTATTCTCCATTAAAATTAAAACCGGAAAATTTTTGTTTGAAAAAAATAAAATATTTAACAAGATTTTTTTTTTTTGCTGTTTTTACGCTTCTTTCCCACCCCTTAATAACCAGAGATTAATAAGGGACGGAGTCAGTTCTAATCACGTGCTGCATCCACACCTGTGGAGGAGGCCGGATGGTGTAGGGTGGGATGGCCTTTAATAACGCTGTTTTTACGCTTCTTTCCCACTACTTAATAACCAGAGATTAATAAGGGACGGAGTCAGTTCTAATCACCTGCTGCATCCACACCTGTGGAGGAGGCCGGATGGTGTAGGGTGGGATGGCCTTTAATAACATTAAGCTATTGCAAACAGAATTTTAATAAACAGAAGATACGCGGAAACATCTTTAAGACATAAATAGTTTATAATTGCAGTAGCTTACATAGTAATAATTCCCCTAGAAAAAATATGAGTGCCGTTTAAAAATATTTGAAAACTTGATCCAAACAACAAATATTGTACAGCAATATTTTTTTTAATTTTAAATTTTTCTAATTAGAGGTTGGGATAATTCCTCTTCTTCTTTTAGTTTTAGTTCAAATATCTGATTTTTTTTAATGATTAATATTAAAATTGATATAATGATTTTTAAAATATTTATAATTACTATATTGTAATTTATCTCAATTCTTGATAGCTTTCCGAAAAATCACAAATATATTGCAGCAATCAGTGTAATGAGTGCTGATGGTTAAAATATAGAATTCAGTAATATATTGTACAGCAATCTATAGTCACCAGAGAGGAGGTTTAGAAAGCTTTACATAGAAATTATAAATTTGAAATTTATTAATATAAAAGTGAAGTAGCTGACATTTCATCAGTAGTTGATGTTTTCAATACTTTTAAATAAGAATATAATGTCATATTGAGAATTGCTGAATGATATTGGCATGTTATTCAGCAACCACTAACTTATAGGCATGCAGAATTTATAGCCCAAAAGTTTGCACCAGTCTTATAGCAATAAAAATTCAAATCAGAATTATTTATAAAGTTATAATATTAAATTATATTTACCATAAATAAATACATTGTTTTGTATTTAATGAACAATTAGGTTTATAAAATTTTATTTTATTCCTAGTCAAAAAATTGAAAAGAAATTTCTGTAATCTTTAGCAATTAGATAGAAAAAATAAAAATACATTATTATTTTTTAATTTAGGTAATAATCAGATTATTACGCAATTAGTTTCTGTAATCTTCAGCAATTAGATAGAAAAATAAAAATACATTATTATTTTTTAATTTAGGTAATAATCAGATTATTACGCAATTAGCAAGTTTAATGTACTTTTTCTGTGTGTCTGAATTAAGAATAAACTATTTGTAATTTGGCCGTTTCCTTTATCAGATATTTCAATTTGTATTTCTCCTTAAATATATGCATTTTTTACCAAAAAGGGGAAAAATCTTATTACTTATCAAAGACCATTTATTCATGGATAAATTATATGAACGAAGTCTAGAGAAGTATCATCTATAGAGGATTAGTTTTAATGACAGTGGTTTCCGAATTTATGTAGCTGTACGTTCTTTTTTTAATAAATATATTAGTCATGCATGCAAGCTATGATAGTCAGTGTTAAATGAAAGGATCATATTTAAAAGAAACACTAATTTTTACAATTGTTTCGGGTCCCACTTGGATGCACCAACACTAACTCCACAAACTGTTATGGCTATTTGTGTTAAAACAGCTTGATCTATTGAGTGAAATAAATTAGATTTTATGTGATCACATTTGTCACGTCTCACATCTAAAAGGTAGCTATCAAATCTTATCATTTGTGAATTAGTCTAATAGATAACTGTTCTCATTATAGTATTTAATAAATATTTAGGAAAATTATTACTTTTTAGAACAGAAGATATATACAGTATATACCGTATATATATATATTTACTATATTTACTTATAACATTAAGAAATGATTTGACTATCAAAAACTAAAATAATTGTTCTATTTATTCTTAAAGTGGAAGATCATTATCTACAGAAAATAAAGACTTGATTCGGAAACAGTACTGTACAGTATTTTTGTGTGTGAATTTTATAGACTATATAGGGCTACTTAATGAAATTTTTATTCATTTCAGTTTTCTAATGTGGGGAAAATATTGACATGTTGACAAAAATGATCTAAATTTTCAAATAATTGACTTATTTTTTTAACGAATGTGTCACCAATTAAAAATTTAATTATTGAAATATTATATATTCATTCCTAACTTAAATCTTAAATTTAAAATTTATTGTGTATTATGATTCCAATTTTCTAATTTATATTTGAATATATAAAATTGTTAGAATCAAAATATATAAGTAAATAAGATAGATTTTTTTTTTTTAATTTCAATTATGGAGACATTTAAAGTAGTTTATTATCTAGGCCCCGTACTAAAACAGAAAATTCAAATTAAAAGAATTATGTGAAATCTCATATTTTTAATCTAATCTTTTTTTAAATATGTTTTTTAATCTATTTTAATTTTTTTAGTAATATATATATGTATACACAGTATAATGCTCAATCAAAAAATGATCAAAATTTGTATAATGGCAATGCTGTCAACAACAAACGGTGATGCCTAGCTTTCGCTAGTTACCATGTCCTGTGGTAACTTGATTATGGAACTTCCATTTTAATTATCATCATAAAAGTGCGTCCTTGGGTTTCTATTTTACAACAGCTTTAGTAAAGCCATTAATATTTATTTTTTAAATGTCTATTTTCGAGCAAAGAGCGAATATAAAACGAAATTCGAACACTGATATGATTTTGAGATTAAGATGCAATCGTCACTGCACAGAAAAGAGTATTCAAGCTCAAAGGAGGACCGAATGTCCAAATCACATGTCAAGGTCATATTGATTGCTTTTTATTGACTTACAAATTCATGGTGCATGCCTTCATTTTGCAATGAAGGCATGCACCATGAATTTGTTCCTGCACATACAAGTGTAAATGCCCTTTATTACGAATAGGTTTTAAGGAATTACGACTTGCACCGCAAAAGATCAAACACGTTGAAAAGACGGATGGCTTCTCCATCATGACAATGCGCCATACTGCTCTGAGAATCTGATAATTTTTGGCAAATGACAACATTCCTTTGGTATCGCAATCTCTATATTCTTCTGATTTGGCCCCGGCCGACTTTTGATTCTTCCCAAAACTAAAAAAGAGCTACGAAAAAGAGAAGATTCTACAGCTTGGATGACATCAAAACACTCGATGTGACTATTTTTGATTCTTCCCAAAACTAAAGAGCTACGAAAAAGAGAAGATTCTACAGCTTGGATGACATCAAAACACTCGATGTGAAAACCCGATTATAGGCCATACCAAAACTGAATTCTTTCGATCTTTCGAACAATGGCAGGCTTGTTGGAGTGTGATTAGAATTAGTTTAGTGTGAAAGTGTGTAAAAAAGATATCTTGTTGTTATTATACAAACTTTTTGATTATTTCTTTTCACTTTTGATAATTAATAACCGGTTCTATTAAAAAAAATTAAAATTATCAGCAATTAATCATAAAATAATACAGTACTTAAAATAGCTATTATAATGCTATTAAGCTATTTTAATATACAGCACGAAGTTGTGAGAGAAAGGAGTCGTAGTTTCGGTTGAAACAGACTATATTTTCAAATAATTATGTATGATTTTCAATGAATCACGCTCATGACACTTTATAATAATTTATTATTGTTTCCATTTCATTTACTACGTAAAAAGTTTAACAAATTTTCAAGAATATTTCTGTGATTTTTCATTTTCTGTCTCCAAAACAAGCAGTTTTGGAAAGCCAGTGAATTGGTTGAATGACAGCAATTATATATTTCATATAAAAACATGAATATAATATTGCGTGTTACTATGGCGTGCATTCTACTGGCAAGTCAATCTATTAATTTTGTTTCAGATAACAAATCCATATGGCATACTAACAAGTGATTTGAATCAGAATGGAAAATAGTTAAATGAATTTTTATTGTAATTCTTAAAAGAATAAAAAAAGAAAAAAATAGTTTTAAATTGGAGATACGGCGACTCTCTTAAGTTCTCTAAATTTCAATTTAATAATTTATGTGAAAAAATTCATGTCAAAAAGTTTTCAATTTGTTGCAATATAACACTTATTTCATATTTTTTGCTTCTCTTTTCTAAAAGTTTTTGAAAACAATAATAGTAAGACTACCAATTTGAAATATCATTAAAATTAATTAAAAATTTTAAAGTTAGTTCGTCCAATTTAATGTTTATATTCTGATTGATGGCGGAAAAATTATAGTTCATTATAAATAACTGTGCAAAGAAATTTGTTTTTGAAATTTTTTATTTTTTATCATATTTATAAAATAATTGAGAAGATTCTCTGTCGATGTTACATTGATCTAATTACCTCCAAATGAAATGAGTTATTCAGATTACAATATTACAGTAATATTGAAATTTTAATATTTCATAATTGTTAAAAATTTAAATTTTGAAAATACTAATCTTATTACTTGTCACAAACAAAGCTACTTTTTTAAATTATCAATACGATTTAAAAATTCCGCAACATAACGAAAATTTAAATATAAAATTATATACAATCCAGTACTAAATTCGCATCAATCACGAGTCAGTCACATAACTCAAGCGAAAGAGAAATACTGAGATGTAGAGCGAACTCGTTATATCGCAAAAAAAAAAGAAGAAAAAAGTTATATCAGCAGGATATCGTGTAAAACGATACTGAAAAGTTGTTATAAAAATATAATTACTTTAAAATCTGGAATTTATAACGCTAATGTAGAGTTAATAATAAATAATAAAACGTTTGGTAATCTATAAGCCCAGATTCCAGAATTACTAATGAGGAACTCTGGTTGGAAAAGGATTAGAGATGATTTATTTTCAAAGTATTTACATAGCAAGTAGATTGCATTTACAGTATTAGATTATTATTTTATCTGGGAAGTTGATAAGAGATTATGGGAAGGTGAATGCCCTCGTTGACACCGCCCCTGAATCTATGATACTAACAATTTCAAATCATTGAAATTAAAAATTTTAAAGTTAATTCATTCAATTTAATGTTTATATTTTACTTGATTAGTAAAAAATGATTATTCAGAATAAATAAGTATGCAAAGAAATTTTGTTCTTGAAATTTTTTATTACAGTTGCGATCATTTGCAAATGCTGTATAATATTTATTATTAAAAATGAATAATTAATGATGATATGGTTATGAAAAAACAGAATTAATTTTAATCTTCAATTCTATTTAAATACAGTTAAGTTCATCATTCCAAACTATTTTATTCATCTAAATTTTTTGATTTCTCAATCTAAGAATAGTCCAAAATAATTTCAGAATCATTTTCCTTTTTATAACTATTATACAGTATGGCATTCAAGTATTAAGTAAGCATAATTTTAGTCATTTTAGATTTTCTTCTTCCCATATAAGTAATTGTAAATAATTTATCTTACGTAATTTTAGGAGGAAGATTTCATTTTTCTACTCCTGCTGTTTAATTAAAAATAAGGAAGTATGCAATGTTTTTAAATTATCATCATTTACGGTTTTTAATTTAAAATAGTAACAGAAAATATGATAGAAAAATGTAAAATACACACAAACAAATTTATTTAAGAATATTTAGAATTTTTAATTTAAATTTTTTTTTTTTTAAATTTGGATATTGTATTTCGAATTTTTATGTATATATAAAACGCACAAAAAATTTAGATATTTATAATGTTTAATTTTTAGAATTATTTCTCTCATATTATGAGAGAGATGAGAAAATTTTATATAGTACTATAAAAATAAATTTACAATTCACTCAACACAGTTCTTCAAACGAATTATTTTTGTATCAGTTGAAGAAAATGCTTGTTAATTTTAATACTATTTATACAATGATGGAAACATTTCATCTTGAGAAAAATGTTTCCATTTAAATCTGTCTGTTTGCATGAATTAATTACCTTTTTACTTCAGAAGAGAATATTTCACAAAACGAAAACCATCACTTTGAAGATTATTACTGTTATACAAATATAATAAAAGTACAGCACTTTCAAACTTCGGATCCCATGCATCCCATTACGCCCTTTATTGTGGCCTTCCTCGCATTTATTATCGAAACAGTATGTAAAAAAAAAATATTAAAAACAACCACTACAACAGTTTCTCATGAAATATTTAAAAATCACTTTCAAACGTTTTTATAATTTATATTGAAATTCAATAAAAATGAAATTTTTCTTCAATAAAAACTTTTTTTACTTCAAAACTTATAAAAACTACTATCATCTATAAATGATTTTATAATTTTAAACTTGAATTTAGGCATACCATTTTAAAGAAATTAAAATGTAAAGTTATCATAAGCTACTCCTTCTATTTATCTCACATAAAAATCTTTATCCTGCAGATAAAAACAATTTTAGTTTTAATTAAATGCGCCCCCAACTAACTAAAAAAATATTTTAAAATGGTCCTTTTTAAGAGAATGTGTTTGAAGTTGTTGTGTTAGAACTATACAGTTCTTCCAGCTAAAGATGTCAGTACTGCATTATAACCATGATTGTAACACGTGTATTGTGCAATTAATTCTAATAAGCGAATTTAAAAAAAAAAAAAAAAAAAAAAATAAAAAATTAAAAATTCGATCCGGTGACGTACATTTGATATTATTATTACTTTAAAAAAAAAAAAAAAAAAAAACCTTAAGCATTAAGATGTCAGTCACATAATTTGAATAAGTTTTGATTAAAAAATTATATGTGTAAATTATAAAGCACAAGTATTGATTTATTATTTGTTGAAATATTTTAATCCAAATATTATAGTTTCAAATCATTCGAACTCCATCCCTTTCATAAAAAATCGTAAGAATTTTTTCATCGTCTTCCCTGTTTTATTTAAAAATGCTTACGTAATACTTGAATGTTCCCTATTTGTGCAACGAACGTAATGTCTGCTCTGAATGAATGTTTTTTTCTTGATAGGTATTGTATTTTCTTATTTGTTTAAAAAAAAAAAATTTCGTGAAATTTCTTCCAATGCTTAAAATATTATTCCTATTCAGAATATTATTATTCAATATTTTATAACACTTATATTTTATACACTTTTTTATAATTCATCTTTGATTAAATTTTTTTTAAATCAAACGTTGTTTTTTTTATTTTACTTTAGAATTATTCATTATTTGTTTATAAATTTATTAATCATTAATTAATTTTAATAATTTTATCTCCCTGCCTCATTCGGTATTTAAATTTGAACTGTCTAATATAATATTTGCATAAACATTGAGAAAATCAACTCAATAATAAGTTGGAAATAAAAATTACTGAAGGTAAAGTAGATTAATCAAATATCTCAAAATGTATAACCATTTTATAAGATTTAGCAAAATATGCTATTTTTCAGTTATAATGAGGACAAGCTGATCCAGTAATGTCAAACCAAATTAATTCCAGCATGATATACAATATCTTAGTCACTTAAATTACATACTGTAATTATTATTAACTCCATATTTCAAATTGCGAAACAAAATGATACATTGATATAATTTTCAATAATATATATTACTAAAAATTTAAATAATTATTAATTTTATAATTTATTTAAAAATAAAATTTTTAATTAAAAATTTTAATTTTAAATTTAATTAAATAATTATTAATTTTATTATTAAAAATTTTTAATGATGATAATATATTAGAATTTTTAATATATGAATTAATTTTGTTTTGGATAACAATTATTAGAATGAAGAATGCATGAATCCTGCATTTTGTAAAATCTGTAAAAAAATTTTACAGATTTTATAAAATGCAGGAAGAATCTCTGAAAAATTAAAAATAAAATAACTATCATCTGCTTTTCAAGAATATACAATATTTAGAATAATTATTAAAATATTTTCATCAGAGTGAGCTATATTATTATTGAAAGACAATAGGCATATATAAATTCAATTATACTATTTTCAATGTTTTTAATTATCCAGTACTGTACTTTTAAATCAATTTTCTTTTACAGTATTTTTAATACAATATTGAAAATTTTAAATGCTATATTTGAATATCAACAAATATATCAATAAGTCAGAATTGTTGGGCACTCTTTGTGTGTGATAAACTGAATATAAATTAACATAGCAACATAAAATTATCTTAATATTGTAAATGCTATAAAAATATTTCATTCCATCATTATTTTTAATACAATATTGAAAATTTTAAAAGCTATATGTGAATATCAACAAATATATCAATAAGTCAGAATTGTTGGGCACTCGTGTGTGATAAACTGAATATAAAATAACATAGCAACATAAAATTATCTTAATATTGTAAATGCTATAAAAATATTTCATTCCATTTTATAACTAATAAAATAACAGTTTTATTTTGAACAATCATAAATATAAAATACATATGAAATATAATGTTTGACTTAAAACAATAGTAAAATTATTAATTAAATCAAAGAAAAATTACCTAAGTAACTTAAATATTATAGGAATATGAACTGCAAAATTATTTATTTTATAGTCAATGACAAGATATGCATGTGGGTAATATAAAAAGAATCTTAATAATGAAATTTATAAAAATTTCAAAATTCTTGTTTTTGAAATATAAAAAATTAATGAAATCTTTTTAGAAATTTTATTTTTTGACTATAAATGCAATTATACAATTTATTTTAATGAGAATTTTTGTTATTTAATATAAAACTGATGAACATTTATTTATATAGAATATTAAAAAGTCTTGATATCCTAAATGCTGAAAGATGAACAGTGATGTCTAATATTCTATATTTAAATATTTTTAATTATCAGTTATTAATGAGAATAATTTTAAAAACTTATAATTTATCATTAAAATCCAAAATAGATAGGCCTACTTAAGTTTTCAGAATAATTGTCATTGGCAGACTTCAATTTAAAAAAATATTGCCAACATTTGAAATACAGTAAATAATATTTAATATTAAATAATACCTATATATGGTAATATGATATCAGTAAAAATATGAATTTTTTATTGAAAATAATTAAAAAAACGAAAAGAAAATGGAATTCTATGAAAAAGAATCAATATTAAAATATTTTAAAATCTAGTTTCTTAAAAACTTTTCAGTTAACAATTATAAAATCATAACATTTTTAGCAGTTAGTATTATATATATAAAAATTCATTCTAGATTTATTAATAATACCATAATTATATTAACATTTAATCATTAATATTCATAATAAATAATTCAAGATTTTAATTTTGGATAATTTTAAAATAACAATCTTCTAAACAAAATATAGCAACAGAGTCCCAGTTATTTGACTTAAAAAGGATTGAAGGTTATTGAGAGAATAAGAAAATATAATAGAGTGTAAATGTGTTTTTTTTTTTTTCTTTTATATTCTTTTAAAGTGGCATCTATAAACTGTGTCAAGCTACAGTATTTCAAAACTTTCTGACCCATTCCCTTCATTTAATCATTTTTTGTCACATCAAGTTTGATCCTCTGATTGTGATATAAAAGAAACTTTAAATTTGTAATATCTACTTAAGAATATTTTTCTTCTCTAATTTTACATATAAATAAAAAATGCATAAAATATTAGAAAATAAATATTACTTTACACTGGTACTTTGTTACTTATGATCTTCAGGTTTTAGACAAATCTTTAGATATCATAATATTGAGTTGTTTATTCTTACTTTTAGTTAATATGTCTTACATTTCATAACAAATAGGTTTCCAGATGTGTTACATTAGTTTTTATTTTTTGAACAATTAAGCATAAACATTTTTTATAATAATGTATAAAAAAAATAAACTTTAAATTTTAGAGGTGAAGATATAAAATTTAATCATTTTTACAACATGACATTACAATTTGCATAAATACCTCCCCTACATCATTTATCATTACAAATCTACTATATCCCTTAACAGTGCATCAGTAGTGTGTGATGTTTCCTAAATGCAATACAAATAATCTTTTAACTTATGACAGAGTTTGGTTCAAAAAATTTCAAATCCTGTTGTTATAAGCTGGAAATGATTGAAAGTCAGAAATGCCTAAAATTTATGGATTTCTCATTACTGGTATCTACTAAGATACTATATATTATTTATACAAGAATCAGACATAAAAAAATGAATGCTTTCCATATATCTGACCCATTAGATCTGGGAATTGAATCCAGGTCAATTGATTGACCAATAGCAAAACTTATTGATGACATTGCCATTGTAAGTATGAGTTGTAAGTTAAGGACTACTCATATTTATTTTTTATAAAATATAATTATAAAATATAGGCAATTAAAACTCCCTTCTTTCTTATGTGGATAATTCCAAATTCAATAAAATGTATCTTTTTTTCTTTTTCAATAATATCAGATAAATGAAATTCAGATAGAGGAAAATTTTGATTGTCTGAATTTTTAATAAGTTTCTTTGGATAGAAGTGTTTTCCCATTTAGAGTATAGATTATCTAAACTAATTGGGACCAAGGTTATTCAGTTAATCAAATAGTTTGAATAATCATAATCCATGAAAATATTCTGTTTATATAAGAAAAAAGTGTAATTAAGCTTATGATTAAATTATTGCATACAAGATAATTATTCTATACCAGGGCTGCCCAACCTTTTTATGACTGTGAGCTACTTTTTTTCACTGGAGCGATATAACGATCTACAGTATTCAGGGAATAAAAGTAAAAAAATAGCAATGTCATATATACTGGTATATAATGCAAAATTTATTAAGTAAATAAATAATTCTTCATAACATGAAAATATGAAAATAACTACAAATACATGGATACATAAACAAAAATTTTAATGCAATATTTGGAATTATGTAGATTTTGCAGTTGATTCATAATTTGCATTATATGATGAAAGAGATAATTCATAAAATTTTTTACCAACATATTTTGTTGTGAATGTAAGTTTGGTTTTAATTCTATAATTTTTGCTCTGTTTATTTTGGAGTCTTTCGGATATTCATTTTCATAATTGGAGAGCATTGTTCGAAAATGTCTTTCGATATTTCTCTTTTTTGGAATAGCAACAACTGAGTCAGATATTAGACAAGGGCATTTGCCATTAACCATGGAAAAAAGAAATCAAGTTCCCATCATGGCAATGATAAGTTTTAATTTTCTTTTAAAACTAAGCTCATAATTATGGTGAAAAAAGAAAAAAAATTTAAATAATTGAAGTAGTTTATTTTTTAATAAATTTAACCCTTTTAGTGCCAAACAACGATATACTGTTGTCCAGACCTGAGTAACATAATAAAGTAAAGGCATTTTAACCTGTAAATGCATTTGTCTAACAAACTTTTGCTTATTCATTGAAATAATCTTCATTTATTGTTTTTGATATATTATTATATTCTACTGATATGATCTGTTATTACTTAATAAATGATAAATGACACACAGAATGAAAACACTTAAGGATAATCTCATTTTTCTTATTTCAATAAGAATACACCTTTACTCCGTATTGCAAAGTGGAAGTTTAACAAGTGAGTTGATCAGAAGATGATCGGAGGCTTGCAATTGTCTAAAAAGCTTGTCGAGATTGATTGGTAGCTTGCGATCAACTGATTGGGCAGCCCTGTTTTATACTGTAAAGTATTATGTATTATAAAAATTTAGGAAATAGTGTATAAATAATAATCAAAACATCCACACAGTAACTAAAAGTAGCATCTGATTTTAAACTCTTGCAATGACAAATTAAGATCATTTCTATGCTATACTGCATATGTATTGAAATAAATAATTAAGTGGCAGGAATCAAGAAGCAAAGCAATGACTTCTAAGTCAAGTACATAGTCACTGACTCTTATTACAGGAGTCATTACAATCAGAATTGATTTTTTGTAACTTTTGTTATAGCAAGTTGATTCTATGAATGTGTGGTGGTGAATAGATGTCATATATATTCATAAATAAGCCAAATCCTACTTCAGAGTTTGAAAATCTACAAAAATGTGGAGCCCGTGTATAAACAGTTTCCAATTTTCATATGTTAGAGTAATTCATTGAAGTAAATAATTTCTTTTATAATTAAAAAAATTTTCCAAATTAATTCACTATTGGAATAAATAAGGCCACTTTGACAAAATACTAGACTTACAGTATTGAAACATTGAAATGCAATATGCAGAATAAGCTGGATGGTGAGCAGCAAGTGATCATTTTGTGTCACATTCAATCACATATCTCTCTACAATATTCTTATTAAAGTATTTGTTAGGCAGAAAATATCATAAATATTAAAATTTTTTATCATTTCCAAATCTCAAAAAAATATTTAACAAAGTTTAAATAATAATAAATCAGAATTAAAACAAACAGCAGAACTTTCACTGTAACTGACAGGAATGAAAAGCTGACCAGCACATGCACAATTATTGGAAATAAAAATCTGATGTCCAAAATTAATTACAAAGTAATCATCATGTATTTTATAAATGAGCAGAACTATCTAGAAATGCATAAATTATCAATCAGACACATAAGGGACTCCTATATTTCCATTTAATATTAACTGATGATTGGTAGATTCATGATCTTATTTGTGAAGTTCACAGTAAATTAATATTTTTGATTTTATTTTTAAATATTGACATTCACATACATCTGTATATTTTTAATAATATAATCAAGAAGAAATAGGTATTTTTAGAAATAACTATGGCACATCAGCTGCTACCATAGAACATACTATTAATGCAGAGAGGATGCAACACAACTGTTTTGTATATTTTTGATCATATTTATGCCATATCCAATATTTAAATACTTACAAAAATATTATTTTATGTATAGTCATACATATCCACATATTTCTAACAAAAAATCAAAAGAATTAATAAGATAATGATATCTTTGTTAGGATAAATACAGCAGAAATATAGCACAATTAAGCCATCAAATCTTATAATCATCATATAAAATTTTTCAATTTTTGACTACCTCTGCATAAACCTCCACCTCCTTCAAAAAAATTTTTTTTGGAAAAAATATATCTGCTTATTCATAAGTATATATGGTAATTTAGGAAGATGAATATAATTGTCAGTTTAATAATATCTAAGAAAAGTATTCAATAAGACTATCAAATTTGAAGCTTCAAATCCAATTAATAAAAGAACTAGAGCAGTTTAAAAATTACAAAAATCTGTTAAGTCAATTTTTTCAGCAAGTTGTATTGCTAACCTGCAGAAGTGTCTGCAAAGGAAGCCAAAAATTTCATCAATCTCTTAGGTTACTTAAGGTCCACTAAAAATTTCAAAACAATTGGGTCAAAATAGAGGGGAAATGGATGATCTCTTTTCCATAAATATTTCTGCATATTGTATTGTTTAATTCCTTTTGATCAAATTTAGAGTTATGTATAAACATATCCTGGCTTGTTTAAAATCTTCCAAAAATTTTGGCCAATTGGGTTAAAATTAAAAGATATAAAAAAGGAAGCTTTTCTTCTCTACAAATGTCTCTATAAATCATATTGTTCAACCAATTTCAAACAAATCAGGAATGTAAAAACTCTTTATATTTAAAGCTTTCTAAAAAATGCAGCCCAGTAGAGTCAAAATGAAATGTTTTGCCATGAATTCTTTACAGTTCATATTGCTCAGCCAATTTTAATCAAATTTGATATATGTGGGTATTTATTGGTTTAAGAGTTTTCCCAGATATGAAATATTAAAAAAATTTGAAAATATGAACCTTAATTGCAATAAATAAATGCTAAACATTCATAAAAGGATTTCAAACCACAGATGTAGTTATACAATACAGAAAGACGGCATTTTTTGCTACAAACCCAATCTGCTTTGAAATTGGAAAAATCAAAATGGTAGCTGAAAAGTAGTAATAGTACATCATCTGGTTTTACCACATATGTAAATAACTTTCATTCCTGACTTCTGTTTAAGATAGTACAATAAGATCCTGCTTAATGCTGCTCCATTTAACATTGTTTCGCTCTAACGTGCGAGTGCTTTTTTTTTTTAATTCTATATTTTTTTATTGATTCACTTTGGCATGGTTTTTCAAACCTTTATACTCACATAAATCAGAAATTGTCTAAAGATGAGAAACTTGGACATTCTTTTTGTTCCTCATCTTCAGAAATGTTAATGGATTTTCTTAAAACAAGTTTAGCTACTATCTTGGAAATAATGGATCAGTTTATACAAACATTTCTGAAGATGAGGAACAAAAAGAATGTCCAATGGATTTTCTTAAAACAAGTTTAGCTACTATCTTGGAAATAATGGATCAGTTTATACAAAAAAATCCAAATTTTGATAGAAGTTCAAAGGCAAGACAAAGTATCATGAACATGATGTCTCGCAATCGACAATTGCTTGCTAAATGAAAGAGGAAAAGGCAAACGACATTAAATGATTTCTTAACGAAAAACAAAGTGTCGAGGAAGAACCTTCCTCGTCACAGACATAAATTATTTACTCAAATCTTTTTGATTTTCATAATTTATGAATACAAATCGATATTAGCAATAAAAAATGTCTACAATAAATGTATTGTAATACATGTTACAAACTAAAATAAAAATAAATGATATGTATATTTCTTTATTCACTATCCTGTTTCACTTATCTCCATTATTTGTGTTAAGATGACCTCGTTTAACACTGTTTCATTTAGTGCTTGGATTTTCTAGAATGTGTCCCCCACTTTAAATGGGGTCTTACTGTAGTTCATTTACAATATATAAAAGATCATCTGTTTATAATAACATATTTATGTCAAAAAATAATTCTTTAGCATTTATAATTTTTCTATTATTATAATTTGCTTGATTTTGAAGATTATGTATTCATTTTTTTTTTAGATAAATCATTATTTAATCATAAACTATTAATTTTGTTCCCCTGATTTAATGCCAGAAAACATTTTTATGGAGATGGTTAAAAGGCATTGTCTACTAGCAGCATCCAAATAACAAGAGATGAAATAAAAAAGCAAATTCAGGAGACATGCCAGTTGCTTATTGATACAGAAATTCTTTGAACTGCAGACAGCATACAAAGACAAAGAAGGAAGTGTATGAATCAATATCGCAAAAACTTTGAGCACCTTTTGCTCTAAGATGAGAGTGATGAACCTTTTTAAGGTACATACTGATCTGAATGTTAATTTAATTAAAAATAATGTATTAGCACCAAGTTTAGTATACCCAAAAAAGTTGTCTGCATATCAGATTCATTATTCCTACCCTAGGGCATGATCCTAGAATATGCTATTTATTTTTTCTTCTTTGTTTTAATCTCTTATGGTTTACAACAATGTTTGAGAAATAAGTGTTTCATTTCAATAGTTCTATTGATATCCAACTCTATGTTCTTATATGATATTTCATATTTGATCCTGCTTTCCTTTGCTTAGTTTTTCCAGGACATGATGCCATCCAATTCTTTTAGATATTTTGATTATGCAAATTTTATTCTAAATTTCATAGCAGATCTCATTTTCGAAAGTAGGATGAGAAGGTAGTCTGTTACACTTGTATACCTAACACTACACAGTATATACAGTATCTTTCTTTTGGGTTATGTTTGAATAAACGGTGAGTTACAAGCCTTCAATTTAAGAAAAAAAACATTGGGAATGTAGTTTTTTCTTAACATTAATACTAGTAATATTTAAATCCATCCTATATCTACTAAATGTACACTGAACAGAGCTCATACAAAGTTAAAATTAATTAAAGCTAAGATAATTTTTCAGTGTACACCAAATATAAGTGGTTAGCAAGAAGTAAACAATATTAAAATATAAGCATAACACACAATAATGCATTAATTTGGACCAGAATTCTGTATATTAAGTTAAAAGATGTAAGATGAGTATAAGAATTACATTTTAGTTTTAGATAAGTCTAGACTAAAAGTTCAGTTGGATATTTTAAACCCAATGGGCCAATTGTTTAAACAGAATTTTTATTGTCCACAGTTTACAGCAAAAACCGCTTTTAGATGGCATTTAGATAATCACGGTTTTAAAAGCATTGCAAAGACCTTGACTATACTGGCCAATGGCTAATCTTGGCTGTTACTACAGTTCCTACGCACCCCTATTGTTTGAAAATTTTTCAGCCAATCAGTATCTCAGGCTCTATTGATGACCTCAGTAATATGGCGGAAATTCAAAGCAAAGAAATGAAGAATGCTTTAAATTACACTTAAAACATTTAATATATTCTTTAAATGATATTTCACTCAATAATAATTCAAATTAAATATGGAGAATTCCACAAACTATAAAAATTTAATGCATTTGCAAGAAGATGCACACTAGATTCTAAACCTGGCTAGTGGTTGGTCTGGAAATATACTTTAGAAACCGGTTTTCTAGACCTCATCTGAGCTGCATCTGCTAAGATGCTTCGTTTATGCAATGCAAATTTTATAAAACCGTGGTTCAGACCATGGCCGAGGTCTAGAACGCGTTTAAATTATCGGCCCAATATGTTAGAGTTAACTTTTTATTATTTCCTAATTGCTTCAAGATGCTTTATATTATTTTATTTATATTTTAAGTATTAGTTAATTTTCACCATTAATTTTTCAAGTTTATTTGATTTAACAGTTGTAAACATTCCTTGCTAGCAGTGGCGGCTCATGGATGATTTTTGTGGGAGGGCTGAAAAAAATTATAATAAAATATGTACATATTCTAATAATAATGCACTAATACTACATATAATAATAATAATACTCCAGTAACATTTTCGGCCTTCTCTGGTGCTCCTCAGCTGGTTCTCTCAAATGAGTGTCTAGCACTACATATACTAATAATAATGCACTAATACTACATAATACATATGTACTAATACTACATATAATAATAATAATACTCCTGTAACATTTTCGGCCTTCTCTGGTGCTCCTCAGCTGGTTCTCTCAAATGAGTGTCTAGCATTCTATACTAGTATTTGATGTAGGCCATCCTGCTAGGATGTTTCACAAATAAACATCCAGCAAAGATCTTGTGTTGATATTTAAATGTTTGCCAGATGTTACAACTTGTTGTTGTATAAATATGATTCTGTTATGATTTAGAAATTTGTAAAATGCATTAACTAACAAATTTTCAGCTAGAAGCTGTTACATTTTATGTACCTATGATAGTTAGTCCTATCGCATCGTAAACACTAGCAAGAATAAATTCGAATAATAGGAATAAAAATAAATTAAATTAATACAGTCAGAGAGGTAAAAAACAGTAAAAATTACAATAATAATTATTAGGCATCAGAAAATTTCGGAGAAAATAAAGTTCAGTCTGTATTTTAACCAGAAATTTGGTGCCTGTAGAGAAAGACAGCGCACGCTCTATTCAATTCTTTATTAAAATGACACCATCTCCATGCACAGTTTAATCTGTTAGGGTTGTCTTCCTTCAGGATTGCACTTCCTTTTAATTTTTCGCAAAAGATTGTGAGCACATATTGCCATTAACCCTTGTTTAATGTCCCTAACAGGTTTAATAACCTGCACCTCATCCAAGAGCACATCTATTTTATTTTAGGCTCTCTGAGATTAGTAATAAAGCGTTGTTGACTGCCTTATGTCCCGCAGGTGCTCACTTGTCCTAATCCCAAAATTTTTCAATGTATAATCAATATATTGCTCTCTTTGGACAGTGTCATGGTAGAGAAGGTCTATTTTATAAATACCTGTATAGGCTTTGCATGAAGATGTGTAAGAATAACAGGAAACAAACCAAGGGAAACTTGTTACAGAAGGATGGAAGTGACAGGATCGATTCTTAGGCTCTGTAGGTTAATTGAGAAAAAAGCTAGCTGTAATATTGCATTTTCAAGAGTGGATGTGCGTTTTCAACAGAATTAGGAATGATAAAGACCAACATCGCCAGAAAAAATCCAGATATTTATAAAATAGATTTTTTTCAACCATAGCAATGTCCAAAGAGAGCAATGTATAGGTTATTTGTTGAGAAATTTGGGGATTAGAATGAGTGAGCACCTGCGGGATATTAGTAATGAAGCACTGTCGACTGCCTTATCTCGGAGAGCTTACCAATTTAAAATAGATGTGCTCCAGGATGAAGCACAGGTTATTAAACCTGTTAGAGATATTAAACAAAGGTTAACGGCAGAAGCACTCACAATCTTTTGAAGCAAATCAGCATCACATTTGTTGTTTATAAGAGATTGATATTTTGTAGATGATACCTGAGTTTTGAGTATTTGTTGAAAGTGTTAATTTTTTTTATCATCAAAGATTTAGAATTCAATGAATAACGACAAACAACTATAGAATATTTCAAAATTTCATAAAATTTTTTTAATAAAAATTGATGTTTTATTTTTTTTTTCAACAACAAAAATTATTTTTTCTCTTATCCCTAAAAATTTCAAATCATTACAGCCAGTCACAAATTTTAGAGAGACTTTTGAAAAAAACCATCAGTCAGAATAGCATAGATTGCATTTAACATTGGACATCATTTTGTTAAACTTTAAAATAATACAATCTCTACCAAAGATATATCAAAAATTATTCTTGTTATATCCAATTAATATTTTGAATCTTCATAAAATATTAAATTTTGCCAGTAATTTTGTCAAATGCTACATTCATGAAAAATATGTACATTTTGTAGTAGTACTTTTTCAAAGATATCAAAAAATGTTTTTTTAATTAATAAAATAAATTTAAAAAGCAAGACTGACATCATCCAAGATGAAAAATGTTAGTTTTAACATTTTTTATCTTGGATGATGTCAGTCTTGTTTTTTTAAATTTATTTTATTAAATAAATAAGTTTCCTTTTTCTAAAATCATAAAATATAACTGTAAAATTGCATATTTCTTGTGACATTTTTAGGCCTATGTTTATAAGAACTTTTTCATTATTTTAATATAAGAAATTCATAGTTTGATTTTGTCCCAACAATTAAGGGTGTGTGAATGTGAGTGTAAAATTCAATGTTTGTCTGTTTATATGCATTACTACACTATATGATTTTGGATGGTGATTTGCTATAATTGTCTGGGTAATATAGGCTACTCGGTAAAGATTACCCCAAGAATGGAACATTTTTGGGTTGAATATATGAAAATATATATTTAAATCAATCAGACTTTTGTTTGAATTTGGGATGATGTTATATTTGCAACAATATGTCATCATCCCAAATTCATTATATAACGTGTGTGATAAGAAATGGATGACAGCCAAAAATGTGTACAAATATGTATCATGGAGTTATCATATGACTCCACAATGACATCATCCTTGCATCAAAAAAATTAATGAGGCAATCTGAAGCATTATTAGTATTTTATTTTGTAATGAAAACATATGTAAATTTTCTCCTTTTCTTCTCTTTATTTATTAAAACAGTGAACTTATATGTTATCATAATTTTGTGGCATCAATCTATGACTTCCACTATAATGTTATGTTACTGTGATAAAGATATTGCAACATCATATACTGGTTAATTCAGCATAAAAACTTATCCATTGGATCTTTGTATCCAATTTTAATGTGCTGTAATAAATAAATTAATTATAACAACCATATTTATAATAAATTAGCCAGAATGTTGGATGTCATGATAACATAGTTAATACTTATTATATGCTAGAAATTTCTGGGCATTGCTGAGTATATTCTGGTTAGTTTTAAATAAAAAGGGATATATTATATTAGAAGGTTTGAAATAGATAACTAGCAGAAATTAGAAATTTCATGCAAAAAATTTGAAATACTATTGTATGATGATTTCATTTATTTGCATTTTGTTATTTACATATTTTATCATCATCATAAGATATAACTGATAAAGCAGCCAGATTTATATAATAAATTGTTTGTAGAATCATGGTAAGATTCTGTTACATTGTCATGTCTTGTACAATATTTTATAATATAAAAAGCCCTTAATGTTTATAATTAATATCAGTCAGAGACAAAGCTTAAAATTTATATGCTAATATATATATATATAATTAAAACTATTTTTGTTACATTTGAATTAAATATCATATTTTTTGTTCTATAGGCAGCCATGTGGGAATTTGAATTTGGTGTACAGTATGCATGGTTTCTTTTAGTATTTGCTATTGTTATAACATACAGTTTAGCTTGTCCATTAGTAGTACCATTTGGTAAGTACAATATTTAGTAAATTTTTGAATGTATTTCTGGGATTATTATTTAATACATTGACATATAATCAAAATTTTAAAATAAAACATATCAATATTTTTGTTTCAAATTTTGGAATGAATTTGCTTGTTAAATTATTTTTCTATTGGATTGAAAATAAAATGTTCCCATTAAGCATGAAAAAGACTAAATAAATATACTTTCAAATTCTGTTATACATTAGTCATTATATTCATGACAATTGCATATATAACAATATAATTTGTATGGGAAAAAATTGACCAGACTAAGATTGGAAATTCTAAAATTTAGTAATATATATACACTTGATAGTGAGTCATAGAATAGAAATTCCCAGCTGTAACTGTGTGTACAAATTTTAAATTTGGCATGGAGATAACTTTTAGATCACATCAAGAAAAAAAATGATATAAAACATTAGAATTTCGTTTTTTTTTTTTTTTCAATGAACTCAAAAAAAATGCATTGTTGTCAATAGATGCTGCAGTATCTTTCAGTTGTTTTGTTATTTAGTTTTTAAATTACAAATTTTTTTTTCAATGAACTCAAAAAAATGCACTGTTGTCAATAGATGCTGCAGTATCTTTCAGTTGTTTTGTTATTTAGTTTTTAAATTACAAAATAAATCTAATAAAGTTAAAAATTTTAAAATATGTATCTTCACAGTTTGCCCTAATGTTAATTATTGTATAATTTATCTTTCAAAAATTTCTAGTAAAATTTTTATAAATATTTCATATTATATGTATTAATTTTTATGTATATAGGTCTTGTATATCTTTGCTTTAAACATTGTGTGGATCGATATAATATATATTTTGCATATGCACCATCTAAAATCAGTCAAAACATTCACGTAACAGCAATCAACTTTGTAATAATTTCAGTGTTCCTATTACAAGTCTTCTTATTTTTCTTTTCATATGTAAGAAAAGGTAAGAAAAATTCCTTTAATAATTCCGACATATTTATCAGATTAAATATTTTTACAATTACTTTCTTTATAGGATTGAGTTATATCACCATCGTCAGTCTTGCAATTTTGGTTTTTACATTAATGATATTTTCTGTTAGAATTTTTCACAACTGGTTTCGGCAACTAAGTCCCATCACATATAAAGTAATATTACGTATGCTATTTTAAATTTGTATAATATTTATGTTAAAAATAAAATATTGACTACATATTGTATTTGCACAAATCTTATTACTAAATTTGAGAATCATAAAATGTTTATAAAGCATTTATTTGAATTTTATAAAATTTAATTATTGCTCACAATAAAAATGCTCTGAAAAATGAAATAGATTATTTATATTATTAAAAACAATTCTGATTTATACGGTTTTTGAGGTACATCATCTTATTTTATTATATGCTTTAAAATTCGTGTATGATAGTCACTGTACAATTTCATTGTAAATTAAAAAACATTATAAAATCTTTTACTTAAATAATCTATTATTAAAAACAATTCTGATTTATACAGTTTTTGAGGTACATCATCTTATTTTATTATATGCTTTAAAATTCATGTATGATAGTCACTGTACAATTTCATTGTAAATTAAAAAACATTATAAAATCTTTTACTATATTTTTAAATACATTTTACTTTTATTTACTGACACAAAACAAACTTGTCTAATTTTTTTATAAAAACTATTGAATATAGTACATGCTTAATTTTGTCTGCAGTTATAGCAAATATATTTTTAGATGCCATAAGCAGCACTCAATATTCTGTGTATAGAGGCATGATTTCACAAACTAAATTAATGACAATCAGGAATGAAAAATTTTGCATTGCAACATACATTTCTGCTTTTAGAAATAGATTGATATTTTCTGACATTTATGAAAACTGTTGCTCATAAATTTATACTAATCTTTATTCAAAATAGAGAGATTATGTATTTTATAATATAATATAATCAATTGCAATATTATTCATAAATTAAATAATTTTGAAAAATAAACAAATGGCAAGTATTATATTATAAAATACATAATCAATTGCAATATTATTCATAAATTAAATAATTTTGAAAAATAAACAAATGGCAAGCAATTTTTGTATAAATTTTTAATGTTCAAAAATTAATTAGACCCCACTTTGCATTGGAGATGTATTTTTCAAAAATGCAACATAGACTGAAATGATGCAAATCAAAATAATAATTTCCATAAGAAACCATTGAAATATGGAAGATAGGGAACTGGCACTAGTATTTTCAACAAACAGATAATTGCAAGGGGCATCAACAGCATATACATCAGCAGTGGCCAACCTTTTTGAAAGTAAGTGCGCAATGAAAAATTTTTACAGCACGGTGGGTGCATGATTTTTTTAGATGGGTAGAAGTAGAATAGAGAAATATATTAACTTTACAATAATATAATAAAATCATTATAGTTCATGGTAAATAATAAGTAACAAAAATAACAATTTCACATATATAAAATATATAAACATAAAAAAGTTTTCTTCTTTAATGAGAAGGTTGATACTGTATGTCTTCAACATTTTTCAAAATCATGACTATAATTTGATATTGCTATTCTTAAGCAGTCACTCAAATTTTCATCCATAATATGTGATCTAAACTTATTTTTAATAAATTGCATTGAAGAAAATGTGGCTTCGTTAAGTCGGTCCAAAAAATATTTTAGCTTCAGTGCACAATTTTTTAATATTGGATATTATCATGAATCGACAAATTTCCAAAATGTCTTGTCCATGTTCATAGTTTTCAAAATTTCCAAAATGTCTTGTCCATGTTCATAGCTTTCAAAGCAACATTATTTTGTATTTCTTTATAATTGGAAAAAGTATCAGAGAGAGAATCGGCACCAGCTAATAAAGCATTTTTAAATAATTCTCCATTTAATTTCTAATTCTAAATTTTCTATATTTATTGTATTAAATTTATTGATTCTGTACTTAAAGTAGTACCAATGTTATTCATAGAATTTTGAAAAAAATAAAATCAGTTTCAAATCATCAAATTGACTAAATCTTTCATTAAAATCATTACTTAATTTAGTTAAATTCCCAAATATACGTTAATTATCTAACTAATTTTCTAGAAATATTTTTTACATGTGAGGAAAATGCACCAAGGATTTTTTTGAAAATGTAAACTCCAAAGGTAATGTTAATGTTATTCATAGAATTTTGAAAAAAATAAAATAAATCAGTTTCAAATCATCAAATTGACTAAATCTTTCATTAAAATCATTACTTAATTTAGTTAAATAATTAACATATATTCGGGAATCTAACTGATTTTCTAGAAATATTTTGAGGAAAATGCGCCAAGGATTTTTTTGAAAATGTGAATTCCAAAGGGTTACTTAATTTACCTTTAACTGTTTTAATAGCACTTACCATATCTACCAAATTTTTATTTTCACCATGAAGTTCAAGATTTAGCTAATTTAATTTCAGAGAAATGTCAATTAAAAAAGCTAAATCACCTAGCTAATTAGGACTTTCAAGAGTACTATAAATTTCCCCTTTTTGTTCAAGAAATGCTTTTATTTCAATTAAAAAAGCTAAATCACCTAGCTAGTTAGGACTTTCAAGAGTACTATAAATTTCCCCTTTTTGTTCAAGAAATGCTTTTAGACTATAAATTTCCCCTTTTTGTTCAAGAAATGCTTTTATTTCAACAATGTACTATAACTTTCCCCTTTTCGTTCAAGAAATGCTTTTATTTCAACAATCAAATTAAGAAAACGTTCTAATACTTTACCTTTGCTAAGCCACCTCACTTCTGTATAAGATAAAAATGTGGCCGTTTACTTGATCTTGCTTCAGACATGTTAAGTAGAATTCTTTTTTGTCATTACAAATAAGTATTTTTATC
Source organism: Olivierus martensii (assembly GCA_000484575.1). Classification (NCBI taxonomy): domain Eukaryota; kingdom Metazoa; phylum Arthropoda; class Arachnida; order Scorpiones; family Buthidae; genus Olivierus; species Olivierus martensii. The sequence goes on from AYEL01070017.1 coordinate 31,176, forward strand.
CAAAAACAACTTTAATAAATTTGTGAATTATTGGAAACAACTATTCAACAGATAATACACACAATTCAGTCGTTAATATCAATTTACAAGTATAATATATTGTTGCGTTGTCATTGTATATACACATTTCAGCACGAATGCGAATGATGCAAACCTAGTCCACACAAGCCATTTCCCGCACAACCTTTGATCATGCCAACTGCTGTTCGTAGATCAAAGGTTTTCGTGCTAAGTCTGGACATGTTAAAAACATTTAGATTACATTTTTTATTTATTTTCACTATGGAGTTCAAGATTTAGCTGATTTAATTTCTGAGAAATGTCAGCTAAAAAACCTAAATCACCTAGCCATTTAGGATTTTCAAGAATACTATAAATTTCCCCTTTTATTTCAACAATTAAATTAAGAAAACGTTCTAATACTTTACCTTTGCTAAGCCATCTCACTTCTGTATAAGTTAAAAACATGGTCTTTTACTGATCCTGCTTCAGCCATGTTAAGTAGAATTCGTTTTTGTCGTTATAAATAAGTATTTTTATCCAAGAATAACTTTTCAATAATTTGCAAATTTATTAAACAACTATTCAACAGATAATACACACAATTCAGTTATTAATATCAATTTACAAGCATAATATATCGTTGCGTCGTCGTCATTGTCATATGTACACACACATTTCAGCACGAATGCGAATGATGCAAACTGAGTCCGCATGAGCCTTTTCCCGCACAGCCTTGGAGGATGCCGACTGCTGTCAGTAGATCAAAGATTTTTGTGCTAAGTCTGGACATATTAACAAAAACATTTAGACTACATTTTTTAATTATTTATTTTTTATAATTTTGTAAATTACAATTCTCATTCAGTAGAAAAAATGGTATTTTAGTATATTTTCAATAAACTCAAACTAATAAAAAGATGGAAATAAAATTATTACTTATTTAAAAATTATTTTCATATGATTGAGAAAAGTTAAAAAATGATATTTTTAAATTAATTTTTTGGAAATCTTGCCATAGGCACATAACAGACCAACTGCACTCTAAGTATGAAAGAGGTGTTGGCCACCACACCTCTTTCATACTTAGAGCAGAAACTGAACAGTGCAGTGTGTTGCTATTATAGGAAGTTTTTATTATGACATAAAGAAAAGATGTAATGATGTGTATCTCTCTTCTGTCAGCTACCATATTGATGTTATTTAGAGCAGAAACTGAACAGTGCAGTGTGTTGCTATTAAAGGAAGTTTTTATTACGACATAAAGAAAAGATGTAATGATGTGTATCTCTCTTCTGTCAGCTACCATATTGATGTAAAGTTGAGTGAAGTAACTTTGTTGTTATTTAATTTATCAAATCTACAATACTGTTAAATAAAAATATTTTAATTTTAATGTAATTGTTTATAAAATTTTTATTATGTCATATTGTGTTAAATTTTGTTGTACTAACATCAACAACAATAAAATGTCAGGAATACAACTTTATCAATTTCCTAAAGATGATGAATATCAAGATAAATGGATTTCAGATGTGATACCATATGTATGTATAACTGTATCGGGAGGGGTAATTAAATAATTGAACTATGCGATGTGAATCACAGTATTACCAAAGAAAAAATGAATTCCAGAATGACACAGATACAAAATTCTGTGATACCATATGTATGTACAACTGTATCGGGAGGGGTAATTAAATAATTGAACTATGCAATGTGAATCACAGTATTACCAAAGAAAAAATGAATTCCAGAATGACACAGATACAAAATTTTACAACTCAAAGCAAAATATTGTCTTAATTATTTTACTAAAGCAACTTCAAAAACTCAAAATGGTGTCTGGGTAATATATGATTTTAGTATTACATACTAAGAATTTTTTGAATTTATTATTCTGAAAATATTGATTAAAGGATATTAAATAGTATAATATAGTGATTTTCTAAATTTTACAACATTGAATTCCAATTATTTTAGAAAACATTTATTAAAAATTAGCATTTTGTTTATAGATGGAATTTATTATTTCAAACTAGAGATGACAATATGTGGGGAGCATTTCAAATTGACAATGCCTAATATTAAAATGAAAAACTTAAATATAGTCTTTTCAAGCTTTATCCTGATCAAATCAGACTCTGGCGATGTCTCCAAAATGTTAAAATAACATAGTCTACTGAGAAAGTCATTCTTCAGTTACTACTATTTTTATTTATTTACCCTATTTTTGAAATTTTCTTCCTACTTAATGCTTTTATTATTAATGAAATAATTATAACAGTTAAAATAAATATCTCATTAATCAGTTCATACTTGATTACTCATTCTATCATCTAGTGAATTTTTCTTACTCTTTTAACACACGGAAATTGTTTTTTTTTTTTATATTGAGGTAATATTTACTAAAAAAAATTATATAATAGCCATTTAAATTAAATAAAATAAATGATTTATAACTTACTGCTGGTGATGCTCATAGTTTACAGTGAAATGGCATTACTGAAGTCTGTAAACATAAATAAACTGTATCCATATCTGCCTTTTTGTTCAGATAACTAAAACTAGCAGTAAAATTTGTTTTTTTCCAGCAAGATACTCTCCCTCTTCAGTCACGTAGATTTACAGATACATTTAAACTGAAAAATAAACATATGTTGGCCCTCCCTCTCTAGACACACTAGCTTTTTTTAATCATCATCTCCCATTAAATGCTGTTAGTTTGAATTATCTGTAAATTTTTTGTTTTCATTTTTTGAGAAAACATTTTTGATCTATCTTCAGTTATTTTTGATCATTTTATGATGGCAGCATGCATATTATTCAAAAATAATTAAGAGATTTATTTTTTAAAAATTCTGATAGTTTGTATTCTTTAATAGGTCACTAAATGGAATGATTACTATTCCATTTTCATTCTCATAAGAAATCGTACATATTTTTTTAGCAGTGTATTTTATATTACCATATTAGTTTAAATATAAGATACATTCTTAATTTTTTAAAATGAAAATTGCCTTAAGGATAGATAATCACCAAAATATTCAAATAAATTTCACAATGAACATGTAAAATATATAAAAAAAATTTGTTAGAATATGTTTAACAAAGCAATTCTTAGGAATCCACGAGGAAGTAAAAAGGCTAATAAATAAAAGCAATTAGTTTAAACTTTTTTAAGTGCATTATATTAGATTGATGCATAATTCTGTAGCATTTTAAATATAGGTTTGTTAAGTTTGTTTGTTTAGTGTTTTGGAAATTGTTTTTTTTTATATTGAGGTAATATTTACTAAAAAAAATTATATAATAGCCATTTAAATTAAATAAAATAAATTTATACACTGTCATTATCTTATCAATCGGGATAACACAATATATACAATATATTTCTGTACATGATCTGATCAAAGCCAATGTATTGTGATAAAAGAATTAGTTTTGAATATTTTTAATTAGTATAGAAATTTTTCAAATATACTTATTTGAAAAATTTCAATTTTTTTTAACTAAATCTAAAGTTTTATAAAAATTAGTATTTGTGAGTTTCTCTACTATTCACATTTAAAATGGCAAAGGTCAGCACTGATGTTGAACACTGATAGGAAAGTATCAATAAAATTATTGAAAGATAACATCGACATTAGAAAACATCATTTTTTTGTACATTGTAACAACTGAATTGACATATTCTTCATCTATTTCCCAATATTTTATCACCTGCTTTAGTTTATTAGTTTGTACATTGCATAGTTTATTTTCGTAATCTATAAAATGGACAGTCAAGCTAATATAATTCCTATTCTGGATGTCTGTCCATATACCAGTTGTCTATGAGCAAGATTTCTGTTGAGCTGCTGTTTTACAATAGATACCATATTATATTTATCAGAAATTAATCTTTTAATCATTGGTCGAGAAGGTATTTTGTACAATGATGATATTGTCTTTATGAAATGTTAAAAACCTTCATGATCCACTATTCTCAATGGCTCATTGTCTTTACACACCATAAATATAACAGCTTGATTTACTTTATTTTCTGCTGATCTACCTGATTTGAATTCCTCAATGCTCCTAAATAAAAAAAATTTTTTCTTTGATTTGCTGGGAGAGGTTGTGACAATGATGCTTCACTATTATCTTGATAATTTTTTCCTTTCTGCAATTCTTTCTGAACTGTAAGAATTTGTAGATGTTTGCTTTCAAGCTGACCCCTTAGGCCAGCCACAAACTAGTCGATGGCATCGACTGTGATCTGACGTCAGATGCAATTTTTCTAGTCACGTGACCATTTCATAAGACATTGGTGGATGTGATCTTTGAGGAGGTTATTAAATTGACAATCATTCACGCCATTGTTTTCACAGCCAATCAACATTTCTCAAATATTTGTACCTATCGAGTAATAGCAACGTATAGAGATAACATGCTAATGCTGGCTTCCGTTGCACTGCATATTCATTTTATCTTTATATATTATACATATATTATTAGTGAGCTGTTCAAAAAAGAATAAAGTTATAACACAAACAAAAAGTTTGTTTTTTTTCTTAATCTCAATAGTGATTGAATTTCTCAATTCTAGTAGAATGAATAGCTGTTTTATTCTCCAACCAAATATTTGTTAGCATTTAAATCATTGCCATTTACCTTTAGATAATGTGAATGTTTCTTCCTATATAAATTTTATTATTGTATTATTTAAATTTTTGATTCAAATCACAACATTAAATGTAAAAATGAATAAAATTTGGTTTAAAATCTCAAATTTATTTAATAAATGTAGATCTTCGGACAAACTAACAACAATATTCAAATATGCATGCTCAACTTTCTAAAGTTTTCACTGCTCATGTCCCATTGCACCAAATATCTAACATGTTTCATGTTAGGAAAATTGCTTGCTCTACCTCTTTTTTGTCAGAGGTGACAATGTTTCTGCAATGAGTATGCAATAACAAGTTGTATGTATGATTTTGGTACAACATCGAATGAGATCGGCCTTAAATTTGTGATATTACCACTAGTTTTCAGTTATTTTGAACAATATATGCAAGTTGCAGAATTTTTTTTATTTTTAGCAAAATGTTGCCACAGAAAGGTTTTTGGAAGCTTACTGAGCTACAAAGGTATAAATACTTTGATATAAAAAAGAAACTGAAAGTGTTTTGAATATTAATTAAATGACAATAATAAAGTGTCTCACATACACAAATAAAGTTTTTAGGGTTGGGAGAGGAGTCCTCCAAAGTGAGTGAGCGCATTTAACTGCATAATTGTACGTAATCAGATATCAGGTTGGGGGAACGTGATCTATATAAGAGAGTAGATCACCAAATGACTTGGTTCAGAAAAGTAGCTCGCATAGTAAAAAAGGTTGAACATCACTGTTATAGATATTTATTCTTTTTATAAGATTTTTCAATTTTTTTGAAACTTTTTGCATTTAATTATTGTATTGTTACACTGCTTGATATAATGTATAACAAAATGATTTTTTTTTGCAATTAAGTCTTTCAAGTATAAGCAATCCTCGAGTTATATAGGTGGATCGTTCTGCGAAGCCTTACTTAAGTCAAAGCATACATATATTGGAGTGTATGTTATAATGTAATAATGTATGCATCATAACAAAGTTATATTTTTAAGAAAAATTGTCATGTAATATGAATAATAGATTATTAGCAAATTACATACAAATGTTATAAAAATTAATTGTATATTTTAAATACCAGCAAGTATACCAGCAAGAACCACCAGAAAATCAGATCTTTTGTTCATCCCTTACAGTCGTTTATCCAGATTGCTTATCACTTTCTTTATTAGAGCTCCAAAAACTTATAATTGGTACTATAAGAATTCTTAATGTATATGCATAAAATTAGGGGGATTACTTTGTACTTTTGTACACTTGTAAATAATGGTCAAATAAATAAATAAATAGTTTATTTTTTCATAATTTTAAGCATTATTTTTGTCAAAACAATCTATTATGTTTTTGTTTTTTCTCCCATAGAAATCTCGAGTGTGCATATTTAAATGAAAATAGTAGTGATAATCTTGCATCGTAAGGTCAAAATCCAAAGATTCATGGATTTTGATTATTTATAGGGGGAGGGAATTTTTAAAAAGAATAAGTCTAATATTAGAAAATATTGTTAGAGAAAAGTGTTCTTTATAATCATAATTTTTTATTAAATTATTATATAAAATTATTTATTTAATGCAGAAAACAAAGCATAGTTTGTGTTTCAGTTGTTATAAAAGCTGTTATTTTAGAAAATGGAGAAAATATTATTTTAGATTTGTGCAAGTATGATGAAATAGTCTGAGATTTTTATTTCTTAAAGTAATTTATATTATATATATGTATGTATAATTAGATATTTAATAATTACCTTGTTAATATATATTTTAAATGTTTTAATATTCAGTGTAATGATTCATTACTTAGCAATCTCTGATTTAAATCTATTTCAAATCAAATAAATGAGTTTTTATAATTTAACATAGTCAAGTAGTAAAACAATATTGAAAAATTTAATATTACTGTTTATAGTATTAAAACTGATTTTTAATCTTTTTCTTAAGACAATGATTGAAAAATTAATCAAGATTATTAAACTACAAATTATGTTCATGTATCTTATCTTTGTATCTCATATGTTTTCTATGAATACACGATAAACTCTTTTATTTCTATTCATTGAAACTTCTAATGAATTCTTTTCATCTACAAGTTAAAAAGTGGCATATAAAATTAAAAAATCTAATCTGTTGTTACTAAATTTTAAGCTCTTGTAACAGCAACAACTTCATTTATATAAAAACATTTAAAAATCTTAGATCCTCTATCTTAGATGGCTAGTAATTGATAAGCAAAAATTATTTATATTTAAGATTACTCCAAAAGAGATGAGATTGCCAAAATTACACTGCTATATGAAAAGTTTTTATCATGTTGTAGACATACAATCTTCTAAATATAATTCTATATTTTCTTTATTTTCTACTGCTAATCTTTTAAATTCTTAAGTTTAAATATAATTCACTTAAAGTTAATATAAATATAATATTTAAGTTAAAAACTATAAATATAATACTTCTTATAGTTAAATATAATTCATATTTAGACATATTTCAGTTATTGAGTTTTTTACATGATTTAAAGCAGTGGCCCCAAATTTTTTAAAATTATGCATTGCTTTATCAATAAAGAGAAATAACATGCACTCCATAAAACTGACATTTAGTATGATGAAAAATATGTGCATGCCTAAAAATTTCTTATTCTCCCTTAGAGGTTTGCACACTATACTTTGGGGACCACTAATTTAGAATATCCAAAATAATATGAAATTGCAACTGTATTTCGTTTATATTTGAAAAAAACATGCTGTTTGATTTTGTGAAGTATTTAATGGTGATATGTTATTATAGGCACAAGTGTTTAGTGATTTAAAAAAAAGACAAATTAATGAATGAACCATGATAAGATAGATTTTTTAGCAATCAATAAAGAATAACTATTGAAAAATCAATATAATGCCAATACATTATAAGGTTCATCAAACTGAAAAAAATTGCTTATTCAAGTTTGAATCTTACATCATAACTAAAGTGAATTGTTCATCCCAGAAAATGATTCAAATTTTAAAATCCATTCTGGTTTTATGATGATAATTCTGAGTGCAAATTTAAAAAGTTATAACATTTGTTCAAAATCTAACTCAAAAAATACATCAAATTTGTGGCACACCTGCACTAAGTGTTTTACTATTCAAATTCTTTAGTAACAGCTCAATATGGAATGGTTTTTGGATATTACAATTAAGAAGTATTATATTGATGTTGTTATGAGATTCATTTATTATTAATTAACAAGTTGGTAAATATATAAGTATGAAAATAAAACATCCTAAAATTATATTTCTGATTGAAATTTATTTTGGCCCCAAATTGATGAGAGTAGGAAATGATTAGCCTTATCATAACAAAATTTTGGATTAATACTCATAATGATAATTCAAATCCCACTAAATATAACTCCTAGTGACAAATAATTTGAACTAAATTATTAGTAGTAATAAAATTTGGATTATAGTGGTTCCAATTTTTGAATAATTAAACCACTTATTCAAAATAAAAATTTGTTCTGACATAGATTTGGAACATTAATTGAAAGTTAGATTATTAGATATTGGTTTATTACATTTCATTACTAAAATTATTTGATTGATCACATCATAATGAAGGATTTTGCATAATTGGCTTTTGGATATTACAATTAAGTTTAAGAAGTATTGTATTGATGATGATATTAATATAAAATGCAATGCCTTATAAAACTGATTATTAAATGTATATTTTATTTTTCTGTTTCAATTATAAAAAAAATTTCCATATTTACAGAAAAATCATTTAAAAATTTTTGGCTAATTATTTTCAGTATTTTTACTTATGTTGATGATCACTCAAACCATAATGAGATCTAAATTTTTGATTTATATATTGAATAAGGATTAAGCAAGAAAACCAATGATGCAATATTTATAAATATTGTATATAGCATTCCCATAACAACATTATTTTCCATTTCTCAAATTAAACTTTTTTTATTAAATTTTTTCTTTATTATTATTATTTTTATTTATATTCATTTGAAAAGTAAATCAGTTTAAGATTGACAAATCAATTAAATTTTATTACTTTTACATGTTTTTTAAAATTCAAAATTAAATGATGATCCTAATAATAATTGAAATTAGATCATATTCAGAAAAATTAATTATCTGGTGGATAAATATTATATATAAATTTTTATTTAAATCAGATAACACAGTATTTGTATGAGATATTTTTATAGAGAGACAATCCAGACAATTTGATTTGGTGTGATTTATTTTTGACACCTAAGGTTCCATAGATAATCCGAATAATATATAAGAATTTCTGTTAAATCATATTTATGTGAGAATATATGTGTGTGAAAATATGTGAATATCTTTTCTCTTATTACATCAATTGTTATTGTTAATTAGCCAAAATCTTTATTAGCTTGTAGCAATCGATGTCTATTTTTATCTTCAATCTATTTGTTTATTTTTATTATTGTGTATTATTTCATGTTTATTGTATTGATCATTTATAGTTGTAACTAAAAGTGTTAATGTTTTGTAAAAATTAATAATAATTAATAACTGTGGCTCATCCAGAGTGGCACCAGTAACACACACACACAAAAAAAGAATTTACCCTTTTGACTTAGCCTTTCTTTTGACCTCTCGGTGAAAAAAAACACCCCCAAGCGAACGTGTGTAAGCAGTGAGATAGAGAAGTTTGGTATTCTGGTGTCATTCTTGGAGTCAGATATGCCTTTTATTTAATGTGTATATACCATTTATTCAAAAACCATATAAAACCAACAAGCTTATGAGACCTTTAAAAGAAAAACAGATGCAGGAGCACTTTTGGCTGGACTGCCTTCTTTAGTTGCACAGAGGAAGTCAGTTGTTTTGTTCTGTAATGAATTGCAATCAGATATATAAATATGATTATCATATTTGAATAAAATTTGTATAAGTTAGAGACTAGATCTGTCCATTTATTAGTATGCTATCTCTCATTCCATTTTGTAATTGAAAGAATTAAAAATATAATTAGGAGATTATTTCATCATTATAAAATGCAGAAAAATAGATCTGTGAAAATTTGAGCTTTATTAGATATTAGAATAAACTAAATAATAATAATACAATAGATCCCTGACTTACATGGTTTTGACTTAGGAAGTTTCAGAGAAATGAAGTTGTATAAATAATTTAATTTTTGCAAAAATATCACTTATGGTCTTAAAATTTTTTATGTATAGTTAAAGTAGGTTTATAAATTTCACTTGACCATTCTGTTTACTAATGCATCCATTCATGTATGTTGAATTTAAGCATTTTTGGGCCTATGCGGTGTACAATTTACACAGTTTTTTGGACAAATTAACCATTCAAATTGAAAGATTTACTGTAATCCAAAAAGAATTGGATATCAAATAAACTTATTACTTCTACAGAGAAAATTCCTATATATTTTGTAACAATACTTTTCATGAATAATATAATGACACATAGATTTAACAGCTTTAATTTTTTCAATAAGAAATTTTCCTGTTATTGAAAGATTATTTTTCGAATTGTTCTAAGCATTTAAAAATTAATATTTAGCACAAAATATAGTTGAATAGATAAATAAGGAAAGAATTTATTAATAATGCAATTTTTTTGTGTAATATGATAAAATTTGTTATAATTTTAAAAATTGTTTTTATTTTAGCATTTAAATCGAAAAGCCGATTCATCAGAAAATGGAATTGAACAAAATTCCAGTTTTTCTGCAGAAAATAAGGTAAGAATTTATTGTATTATTATTTTTAAATGAGAATCTATTCTAGTTTTTATCAATATTTAAATAAATAAAGCAGAGTTGATTGTTTATTAAAATGTATTGTAAATTTTCTTTTTTTTTTCTTTCAAAAGAAAGAAACTTGTTTAATAATACAATAAACTTTAAGCCTTCTTTACATATTATCTCTCTCTAATCTATGAATATTTCTTTCTTTAGAAAACATATCTTCTAAAAACAAATCTGTATAATTGTAGATATTTTTATTCTGCCACCAGGATGCTATTTTATATTTTACTAGCAACAGAATATTGCCAATATCATTATTTTTGTATATGCTAATAAATGGATTATTTTTTAATCCATTTATTAGCATATTTATTTTATTTATTATAATGTTTTTAAACAAAGATTGTTTAATTTTGAATATAGTTTTTAAATCAAAATCAAGAATTAGATATATAAAATCTGTTGAAATAATACAGGTGGTCCATGGCTTTTGTATATTTGACTTTCATACAATTCGCTATTTTGTACATAGTTAAAAGTTAAATTTTTATTGATATGTATCCCAAAAATGCACATACTTCCTTGTAGCACTCTCCCTTCCTCTCTATCATTAATCCCACCCCATTTCCAACATCACAGGCTCACTCTTGAATTAGGACATGTGTGTATTGTAAGATAAATACATTTTAAAAAGACTTTTCCATATTTTTTTACATTGCTCTACTTTTGTACATTTCAAGAATCAATTAAGTATAAAAGTTGAGGACTGCCTGTATATTTCAAAATTTAGAATGTAATTTTTCTCTGGTATATGAGTCCCTGATATAAGAGATTTTGCTTATATGAGCAATTTTAATTTGTGTCAAAAATTTGATTTATGAGTCTGATTAGAAATTTCTCATAAATTCTATAGTATTAAAATCAAATAATGTAATTATTTGCACCCTTTATATGTATATAAAGATGCAAATCTTTATACACATATAAATGGTTACATATAAAGAAGTTTATCATAGAATATTTTCAAATTTTAACCATGTTAAATTTTAATATATACTTATTTCTTTGATAGAATACATCCACATTTCAAATTTCAATATAAAATGCAATTTAAATCTTAATTATTCATTCATAGTCCAGCTTTTACAACTGTTGTGAAATAATATTTTTTAATTGAATTTATAAACTTTACTTTTTATATATTCTTTATTCACAATAAAACATTCAGTATATCATACATTCAGTGTCTCGCTAGCTACGGAAAGAACAGGAAGTAATACATTCAGTGTAGTATATCATTTGCTTTATGATAATGTTTTAGGAAAACAATAATCAATTCATTATAAAGAATATAAAATTTATTAAATAATTGGCTGGTATTTATTTTTATTGTCGACATTCTAGAGCTAATGCAACTGGATTGGCCAACATGTCTTCAAGAACGGGAAGCAATTAATTGACCCCATATCTCTCTAAAAATATGGAGATATGGAATCTGAAATTGAATCTGGTTGCTCAACTTTTTGGAAATCATGGGCCAATTTGAAAATTTGGTACATATTGTGGGTCAAACAATAGTCAAGTATTATATATCACTTAAATACTAGCAAAAATTCAAGCATAGATCATTTTGAATTTATTAGTTATCATCTTTGTTATATTTTCAATAATAAAAATAATTAAAACTTCACTAAATGATTAAATTCACATAACTTTATTTTCACAGCACTCAAATAACACAATAAAAACTAAAGAATTATTGATATTAATTGCTAATAATTGAAAGTTCAGTAAGAACATATCACAAAATCAAATTTTGACTTACTGAAATCCATACATGTATAAATATTCCACCTTGAGTTTTTAGAAAGATTCAGAGACTCTAATATTTTTCTGGTAAAGATTAGATAGATAGTATATGAAAACATCTAAGTGCAACCTGAATATAAAGGACAGCTCATTGAGAAGCTGAGCTTTTCTGCTTAACAGGATAGGTGGAGCAGGAATTGCTATACAGTGGGTGATCGGTTAACAAACAGTTCGGATAACGAATACATACTCAGATAACGAACACCTCACAGAACAAACTGTGGGACCCGCAGACTGATGAAATGACAGGTCAGCCTGATGGCTACTTGGTAAAGCTGTAGCTTAACATTCTGGAGGATCCGAGGGTCCCACTCCTCCAATTTTTCAGAAGGGATCTGGGCCTGGCCCATTAAAACTCATCCTTCAATCTTCTGGTTGACACCATCATGGGGGTTGGTCAGTCTGTGATGATGGCGGCTCTATAAGTGGCTGCCATCAGATAAGCCGAAATATCTTCATGGAATATTTTTAACTAACCTAACGGAATGACAGGCTTAGGCCTTGCGCGTTTGTGGAACTTACAATAAAGGTGGGCTCACACTATGACCGACTGGACTGACTTCACCAGTTCGACTGATCGATTCGAACCAGACCAATCAAATTACACCGCCAACTATTGTTGCTATTGAATTGTGATGTAGAATCGTTCAAGCCGGTCGAGTCAGTCATAATGTGAACCCACCTTAAGGATGGAAGAAAAGTAGTTTTTCCCGATTGAAATGAAACAGAGACAACGTAAAACAAATCAAAGATTTATTAAAGAAGGTAAGAGAAGGAGACAACGTAAAACAAATCAAAAATTTATTAAAGAAGGTAAGAGAGAGATTTTATAATTTTTTGGTCTTAGATAGCACCCATAATAAGTTGAGGTCAATAGGCTTGGGGATCTTAATCATGACAATGCTATTAATCACTTGATAGGATCGGGGATCTCTATCACGACAATGCTATTAATCGCTTCCGAAAAATCCTGAAAAAGAGAGAAAGGCCATCGACATTGGACAGATTCTTTAACGGAAAATAAACATAATAGATGAAAATGCGAGACCAATGCTATTAATCACTTCCCAAAAATCATGAAGGAAGAAAAAAGCAATCAATATTGGACAGATTCTTTATCGGAAAATAAATGTGTAGACGAAAATGCATGTATACATTATTGTTATTACATATAAATAAACGTAGTAAGAAATTATATAATTTTTACATTTTTTTTAGGTGTCCGGAACGAATTAATCAAATTCCCATAAAAAAATCTGTGGTAAATCAATGATTGGTTAATGAACAATTCGGATAGCGAACATTGTCTTGGAATGGATTATGTTCGTTAACTGATCACCCACTGTATTCTATTTCATGACATTATAACTCTCACACCAACAACTGGCATATTTATTAGAAGCTTTCTTTATGACAATAAAATTATTTAATTAATTGTCGTTTATATAATTAGATAGCATTTCTGTATATTTCAATGAAAAAAATAGATGGCCAGGGCTGCTGAGAGAGGGGTGACATCTGAGACTTTTGTCATGGGCCCAACATGTCTGATAATTTGCAGGCTGCCATCAGAGAGCACTGTTTACCATTCAAAGCAGTCATGCCAAAATAAACTATTTTATATATAACAGTATTTTGATAGCTTTACAATCACAAAACCTTTATCTATGTTTAGACAGTGCTACTTTTCATGCAACAAGATGTATGCAACAAGGTGCACGAGAAGGCATGTGCTTTTGCATGCCTCAAAGTCTGATGCAATACTAGGTGCAAGAAGGCACATGTGTTCCCCATCCTAGTTGAGTTACACATCAAATAGTCATGCAACATCTTGTTGTTTTGATTATTTTTAAACTTTTTTGCAAATTTTTCTTTGCTTTATGGATTGGAGTGTGGAGAAAATACTTTAAATTGATGACAATAGTATTCAAACTTTATGACAATCTTCTCATAAATTATACAAAAAACAGGAAGCACAACATGATGCTATAAAAGAGTTGGGTGATAAATATCAAATGGATATGAAATTAATGGATTTAGATCTTCTATTTTAAATGAAATTAATGGATTTAGATCTGGAACTATCTATCCTGACTTAGTTAAAAATACTGATATTATTAGTTCATTGATTGAAATATTTGCGAGTCCAGTATTTCCTAGTAAATAACACCAAGCACTTGAAGCAGGACAAACACAAGTTTATTATTAGATATATTAGTATATGTAGTTTATATATATCTAATAATAAACTTGTGTTTGTCCTGCTTCAAGTGCTTGGTGTTATTTACTACATTAATAGAAGCAGCGGAACTAGGTTGTTTAAAATTCCAGTATTTCCTTTTTCTTCTTTTCCTTCTGTCATTTGAAATGAAAATAGTATCTGTCACTAAAGTGGCAATGTACAAGTCTTTTTGTATCGGCACTTTTCTGCAATATGTCCACTATGTGTGAACACAAAGGGACAAGCTGCATGCCTCACACGAATAACGCATGCCTCATGTGGCTGTTGCACATTGTGGCATGCGTCATTCTGTATACAACATTCCATACAAAGAGGCATCGTCTAAATGCATCTTAAAGTGTGCAATTGTATAGTATAGACCAGGGGTGGCCAACCTATGGTGCTTCCGCCAAAAGTGGCACAGCGAACCTCAGTTAAAAATTTTTTTAAATTTCTTATACAGTTTATCTATTTACATATTATAAATCTGAAATACCTGTGTACTGTGTGCTAACTTATAACACAAGAATGGTTGAAAAAATTTTTATTTGTTAGGGGATTTATGCAGGAAGGTTTAAAGATAGATATTGATTATTGGATTTTATATATTGTAATTTACGTAAATTACTTAATATAAAATCCAAGATGGAAGATTAATGCTATTTGAGCCACCTCATTGGGTTACAGTGACCACGTGACATGTTATCTTGCCGATACAATTGGATTACTATGATCATGTCTTTGGTAACTGAGTAGTCTCATTGGATCATAATGGCCATGTGATTGTTTCATATGATTCCAATGAGACTGTTCAGTTATGAAATTAATGGCGGATATTGAGTACTGTGGTATATATTATTTTGTTAAACTATTGAACTTCAGATTTCATATTAAAAGGTTTTAAAGCTTTTTTTTAATCTTTCTGTAATTTTCTATTAATTATAGCTTACACATTATCTTATTTAGTCATAATATGCTTAAGTTAAACTTTGATTAGGCTTAGTGAACAATTGATGGTGTGACATTAGAGATTTTCTAAACTATATATATATACAAATAAATCTAACTGTTAAATATATCCCTATTACCATATTTTAAAAGGACTAAAAAGGAGATAAGTTTGTATGGCACATCTTAACTAAAAAATGAAAAAATTGGCATATGAACTATAAAAGGTTGGCCACTCCTGGTGTAGACTGTGCATGGTATATAATGTATCGAATTTTGAATTTACTGTACACTTTTTTAAAAAATGTTTATTGCTTTATATACTTTTTAATTAAACTGGAATGATGTACTATTTTAAGTGGGGCCTGGACCATATACTTGTCATGGGCCTGAAAATTTCTCTCGGAGGCCCTGCAGATGACATATTTGGATTCAAAGAAAGCAATATAATTTTTTAATTTAAATAATGGTAATTTAATTCCCAATTTATGATGATCTTTTGGGAATGTTTTGTTATTTTCCTTGACACTATATAAATAAATTATCATATAAATATGTAATTCTTTAATTTCTTAAATATATAGTTACTTTCATGTTATTAAATTTTAATAACATGAAAGTAAAATATATCTTGCCTATCTCTGATATCACACTTTTTATTTTAAATATATGTAGCTTATTCTTGTTTGATTCTCATTACTTATTTTAGTATTAACATATATATATATAAATACATACACTGAAAGAATATATTTCAAAATTAATTGTATTTTGAATAAAAATTTATATATATTATTACTTATTTTTTAAAAAAGGTTCTAAATATTTTGTAATTATTTTAAAGTTATATAATGTTTTTCTTTTTTGCCTTTAATAACAATTAAACACTGACAGTTCAAAAATGATTTGTCAATTCATGGTTATGATAATATGATCAAATGAATCACAAATAATTAGCAACAGCAATATATATCAAAAAATCTTGTTAGTCCATGTAATGTTTGATGTAATAACTTTTGTGTTTTATAACAAGATTATCAAAAATGGATATAAAACCAAACATATAGTGATTGGGGTGGATTTTCTTCCCATTATAAATATTGGACTGGAATGAATCAATTTGCATATTTTGGAGCACTTAAAAATACAAAAAGGGAACTGCATTGGGAAAAATTGCCATACCTTTCTTACTACTAAGATCAGATTGGAGAAGACCAATATATTCTCCATAGTGCTATATGAATGAAAAGGACATTAAGAGTAAACAATAAGTCAAATAAGTAAGATAAATCGTTTATTCAAAAACGTTTTCAGCTATCCATGTAATCTGCCTCAGTTGAAATATAGATTAAAGAAGCTCCCCTCCATCCTTTCTTGTGTGGTCAAATTGGGGAACCAATCAGTGACCATTTCCTAAAAACAACAAAACTGCAGGTGAAAGATTATCCTTATATATATATTTTTGAGAAAAACCCAATAAACAATTCCTAAAAACAACATTAATACTATTATTATCTCCAAATGCCAATATTTTAGGTACAAATAATAGTCACTATGTTTTGTATTATATTATTATCTTAAAAATCAGAATTACATAACATCATACTACTCGAAAAATATCCACAGTAAAGAAAACATATGATTTACATTTGCACTTCCTGTAAGCCCTTTAACAAAAATAAACATCTGAGATCTCTGCAGCTATAAATTTATAGCCACAGAGATCTAAGATGTTTATTTACTGTAATTTCTTCTAATTATCAAAATTTGCCAAATAGCTATTTTAAACTAATGATGTAAAATTTTTTTCTTAATCAAAAGAGAGATTTTCTTAGTTAAATTTCAATATAAAAAATTTTTTTTAAATTCACAAGATTATATCCTATAAAAATATAGCTTTATCAATTATTTTGTATACGTACTTTCTGATTTGCCAAATCTAAGTTTAAAATATTCCATTTATACAAACTAGTATGATTTGTGTGTAAATTATTATAGTTTTTAAACCTGTTACCCCACATTTATAATAAATATCTAATGAGCAAAAATTTGAAATAATAATTTACACACAAATCATACTAGTTTTTAAACCTGTTACCCCACATTTATAATAAATATCTAATGAGCAAAAATTTGAAAGTTGAATAATGCATTTATTGATTACATAGAATATACAAGTAATTTATACATTTTATAAAAAGACATGTTTCACATATCTGTTTCAAAAATCTCCATGCCACTGTACAAGTAGCTGTTAAAACCTAATAATAGTTTTTTTGACAAGTGCTATGAATTTAGATTTTTTTTAATGCTTTTTTGTATATGTGTGATTTAATGCCAAATTATATCATTTCATTAAAAAATCCAATGAATTACAATATTATGTTTAATAGCTATAACTGACATAAAACATATTTTACTAGCAATCTTAATAATTATTAATACACCAATACTTCACTTAGTCTAGTTAATTGGTTCCTCTTTCTTACCAGACTAATTGAAACTGGACTGTTTGAGGTATGTAATCTATGGGAAAAATTATAATTGGTTCCAAGAAATTTTCAATTTGTTCATAATATATATTTTTTTAATCATAAATTTTTGCATTAATAATTATTTCTTTACGGATTAAACATTAAAATCTTTTATAAAAATTTATAATGAACAGAAGGGAGCAGAAAGTGGATCTGAGTCCATAAAGATGAATAGATAAAGAGGGCTCACCCGGCAGATGAACGCATTCACTTTCTCCAAGTCGGCCACTCGGCGTCATTTCAAACGTAAAGCGGTGCTCTGCTTAGAGGGAGATTCCTACTTGAGCTACGCCGCTGTGGGCTGATGAGTCGCAAATGCCGATATGCCCATTATTCGTTCCCATTCAATGATTCACTTAAGCATTTGCAGTAAACAACTGATGACTTTGCACTTGAGAGACAGGCACTATAACATTGTTAAGATAAATTTAGCAAAACTGGAGCAGCGGCCTGCTTGTCTCAAATAGTGGCTATTCGAGTCATATATAGGTAGTAAGTAGGAAGCACACTTACATTTCATATTTATTCTAAAAAAATAAAGTAAATTAAAAAATTTTTATTAACAATTACAATCCGGACTATGCAAGGTATTACTGTACATTTCATTGTAAATATAAATTAAAAAATCTTTCTCAACTATAGTACTTGTGTCATGATCAAATTTTTGAGGGAACAAGACATATTTAGTCAAAAACAACTGTTTGTTAGAATTGCATTCCTAAACATTTTTATGCAATACAGTGGATTCTGCTTAATTGGGACACGTTGGGCCAAGCCATTTTGTCCCAATTAAGCGGTTATCCCAACTAAACGAAGTAATGATAAATTCTAAAATATGTAATTTGTCGGTAAATAAATAATAGGTAAAAAAATTATAATTAGGTATCTATTTTAATGATTTATTAAAATAGGTACCTAATTTTTAGTTTTTTACCGATCTCTGTCAGATTTATCTGACAGGAAACTGTTAATTGTTCCCAATTGTCGGATTCTTTTTTTTTCCCACTTGGCACTGTTGCGTTCATGTGTATTGTCGGAGTTTTCATTATGTATTATAAATATTAATGTTATCTATCGGGTCCTTCCAAGTGAAGACTTTGTTGAACTTTCATTTTTGATTTGTATTTTTAATGTTTAAATTGTATTGAACGCAACTAACACTATTTTCCACTAGTGACCTGCCACACTTTCTTCTGGTAGGAACCTTTCAACATTTTCTTAACTTTCCTATATCCTAATAACTTCATCCTTCATCATTCTCGAGGCTAAACCACAGAGTACAGCCCACTACCCTTTTTAATAAATAAATAAATAAATAAATATACCATTCGCCATCGACGTTGGCTGGTGTATTTATTATAATAGGAGGATAAGGAGAAATCGGTGAATGAAGAAATAAAATTATGGAAACGCGGATATACAATATTATAATAATATATTTTCGAATATACTAATGTATTGATATTTTATCTGTATCTTTACTTCGAGAAACTCGTATATTTCATTTATACCTTTACATGGTATAAAAATAATTTACCATGGTGTATTGTATTTTTGAAGTGAGAAATATACAAATAAGGACGTCTTGTATTTACCAGAAGGAAATCGTTCGAGACGAGACGCTCAAATACAAAGATTCGAATATAATCGACCTCTTCTGTCATTTCATTCGCTTACATTTTCTAATACAAATTATATACGTGGCTACTAGCTCGTCTCAGAAAATTTTAATATTCGCACTTTTTTGTCAATAGATGACGCCACTTTCCATTCCGTAAGAACACTAACAGTAAAGGCGGATTCCCACTTGAGTTGCGCCACCGCGGGCTGATGAATCACAAACGCTGATATGCCCGGTATTCGTTCCCATTCAATAATTCAATTAAGCGTTTGTGATAAACAATTGACGACATCAGCCAATAGTCGGTAAACCATTGTATAAGTCGTTTAATACTAAGCACTTCTCTGATTGGCTAGTGTCTGCAACTAGTCGCTGTATACAAGAGCAGACGTTGGAAGCTAGCAACGTATACGTTTCTAACAAATGGTCGCGAGGTCAAGTTCCATTGCTATGGAAACGAGTTCCTTTCTGCGTTTGTTGCAGACTTCACCCCAAGTGGTAATCCGCCTTAAGTGATGGGTGAAACTAGTCCTTCCACCGGCTGCCCACCCCGGCGGAGGAGTCGGCCGGATGGTGGAGGATGAGGGTGGATGGACAGGCCCGAATCCCATGACTCGAATCTGGGTCCTTCAGAGTAGAAAGCCGAAGCGTTTCCAATATTAATACTTAATTAGGGATGCAACAATTACGAAAAACATCTATTCTAAATACTATTCGATATATTTTAACTATCGATATACAGGCCGATTCAGAAAGGTTGTGCCAAAAATTACAGACTTGTAGAGGATAAAATTCCGAGTAAAAAAGTTTAGTCGCGTTTTTTGATTCGAGGCTCCGTTTAAAAGATATAAGACGCGAAATTTTTGTGACATTTTTCCGGTTTAGTCAAAAAATTATTTTTAAAATATGTTTATTTGCATTTTTTAAATCATCTATAAATTTTAACTACGTAAAAACTATCCTAAAAACTTAAAGTATGGAGAATAGATTGTTTATTAAATTAGTGACCGAGCAAACATTTACTTTCCATTTCTACAAAATTTTGGCACAACCTTTTTGACTCACGCTGTATAAGAAACATATGGCCGTTTGTCTGTCTTCGATAAATCAAAAAATCTCATTACAGAGATGGATTATAGAAACACTACTGAACCGTGATAATGATACGAGTATTTCAAAATATACATTAGAAAATTAAAGATTCGCCCCTACTGACTGATGATTAAAATACAAATCAGCAATTCCGTTGTGCTAAAAATTCATGCCGAAAACTATCTTAAGGGCCGACAAATAATAGGAAAGAATTTTTTATATTTAATATTACCGAAAGTGTTTAATTTTCATTCGATTTATTTCTCATGGCTGTGTTATTGATCAGTTTTAGATACAATCTTTCAAATAATAATAAGTATAGAAGAAAAAAACATTTAAAGAAAATTATTTTAAAACAATCGCTTTCCTTCCTTTCCGAATTATTTAATCTTTATTTTACATTGAATATAAATAGAAATATTCACTAAATTTTATATACACCTGTATTTTATCATTGTAGTAATGTCATACTGATTGAAACAAATATATCTTCTCATGAATTCACAATTTCATATATGAATTTAATATTATTATTATTTTTGCATATACAGTATATGGAAACAATATAGAGTAGGGTATATTATTTTTGTGTAGTATATACAGTAGTCGGTAATTTTCTATTTATAGTTTTTTACAAAGTTTCTGTATATTTCTGGGACGAATTTTGAGAAAGTATTTTGTTTGAAATGAAGAATTTGATGATGATAACTTCGTAGGATAGAAATGCTTGATAAAATATATTCACATCCAATTATAAGATTATTTTCTGTATACAGTGGAGTCCGCTTAATTGGGACAAATCTCATTGAGACAACTTTTCGCTTAATTGGGACAGTAGCAGAAAAATAATTTTCAGTTTTTGATATATTTTAGGGATTTTTCGAAAGTATGGCAATACTTGTTGCGCATTATATCTCTTCCACAAATATGCTAACTTCAAGATGAAATCATACTAATTGTCATTGCAATTAGTATGATTTCATCTTGAAGATTTGATTTGACTTACATCAAATTTCAATTGAATGGATTAATTTTGCCATGGAAGATGGACATTGATAGATATTGAGATGGTACTGTGTTAAAAAATCAGATATATGCAATATGTTACTTTACATTGCTAATATATATACCATCTGTTGGCAATAATATTACAAAGGTCCGATTTCTCTCCGGGCCCCTGTACAAATTCTATATCTGAATCTCAACTACAGAACTTTCGTCATTTTCCAAGTTTATAAAACATTCGTTTCTATTGGTTGATCGTTTCCTTCTCAACTACAGAACTTTCGTCATTTTTCAAGTTTATAAAACATTCGTTTCTATTGGTTGATCGTTTCCTTCGCGTCTTGCCGCACCATATTGTTCGCGCGTGCTAATTGGTCAAAATTCAACTTTTTCATCTCCTTTCGCGCGGCTACGCGCGTTAACTCGAGCAGCCGCATGGGAAAAGCTAGTCCAAGACACACTATATGCGCGTAATCGCGCGAAGTTGATTTCTTACGCTTCGCTTCGCGTCGCGTTCAGTGTGTCACGGCCTTAACTCATCAGGATTACCGCACAAGCGCCCACAGCAAAGAAACAAATACATCCTCCGAACGAGTACAGTACTGGTAAATTGAAAGCTTAGCATAGTCTAATGTTCTGCGAAGGAAGAGGTCCTGGCATCGAATCCAATATCGGGCAAAGACGAGATACACTTACAAGGTTGGATAAATAGAAGATGTAAGAAGAAACCCTACAGTAGAAGAAAGAAGGCAGAAAACGAATAAAGAAAATATGGAGAAATAACACGAAACGAAATTTTTCCCTCGCGGCCGAGAGATGGCGCCACGCGTTCGCGCGAACCTTTTGATGTCCCTCAAAATGTCAATCTAGTTGTCGCTCGCGCACCCTGAAAACCATAGCAGCGCACTTTTGACATCATAGATTCACCGTCCAATCAGAGGCGTGCTGTAGCTCATCTAGAATCCTAAAATCAAGAGAATGGGCTTAAGTAAATTGGCGACAGCTAACATGAAGATTCTAGATAAACTTAATGAGTTAAACTATAGAACATGGAAGTTTTGTATGATATATTTAATTCAAAAGGAATTGTGGGATTATGCAAATAGCACCGGAGTGCTACCAAAGGAGCCAACTGAAACTCAAACTTTGCAATTTAAATTACAAGATCAAAGCACAGATTACTAATACAGATGGGACACTTCCTATACTTTCAATGGTAACTTTTCAAATAAACTAAAAGTTTGATAAAAAATGAAATTCTATCCTGCAGGATTAAAGGATGCAGTACTGAGATATCCCTTAATGGCAGAACATCATTTCTGAATTTCATGAAAATCTGCCAATTAGTTCAAAAGTTTAGTAGGAGACAGACATGAGCTTGATCTTAAAAGTATCCATTTCCTTCAAAAAAGAGGATGAAAGTCTTGTAATGATGCAGGCTTGGATGCATATTATATAAAACAATCCCAAAAATTTTTGAATATTATATAGAAAATGCACAGTAAATTAAAAAAAAAAAAAAAAAAAAAAAAGTAAGAAAAAAAAAAAAAAAAAAAAAAAAAAAAAAAAAAAAAAAAAAAAAAAAACTAAATTCAAATAATAACTCTCCATTCTGACAACAGTTACTGTCATACATGTAATAATGGCTTTTAATATGTGCATTGTCAAAAGGTTAAAGTTGATTCTTTAACATGTTTTCTATGTTAACAAATCTAAAATGCAAGAATTCATGAATTAATATGTAAAGTATATATTTATATTAGAAATATTAATCTGATAAAAACATTAAATATATACTGTAATTTATACTGACTCTATTAAAATGAATTATAATATTTCAGTATCTTAATTCATAAACTATTTTTTATAGATTTGCCTAATTACAAAAATTATTTTTAATAATTCTCTAATTTAACTTTGCCACCTGCATATGCATATGTATATCATATTATTTTTTGTATATGCATTACAGTGTTGCCATTAATCGGCAAGCAAAGCCTTTCAACAATATGCAATAACCACTAGTGCGATTCACCCATTCTAACTTATTACAGCCTTTGGCACATTAGTTGCTAATCAGCAGTCAAAATGTTCATTTCTCTTGTGGCAATTTTTGTATCTCGTCATAACTCTATCATGTCCAGTAAGAGAATGAAACTAGTGATGAAAAATACTAGTGATGAAAAAATTTATTAAATTCTTAAATTTTTCTTTCTTAATTTTATATTTGTTATTTGTGTTAATAAATAATTTATAAGTGTTTATGAAAATATTAAAACAGAAATCAAATGAACAAAGAATTAAAAAAGTCCTCGAGTTATGTCAGAATCAATTTACAATGGAGACATTAGAACAGAATCCTGTTGTAAGTTGAAGACTACCTGTATTGTTAGATCAAATACATCTAGGCATATTAGTTATCTAGTTTCAATGAATTCTTTGAAGTTTGTGATTTGTCTCAGTATATTTTAATATGCCTGATTTCAGAATGTGCCTGTAGCATATACAGTGTAACCTTGTTATCTCGAACCTCTCTCTCTTGAAACCCTTGATATGTGGAAAAAATTTTTTTCTATGCATTTTCGGCATTAAACCAGTGTAATTTCAATAGTTATCTCAAAGTATTTTCTTCAAAACCCTCGCTATCTTGAATTAGTTTATAATTTTTGTGCTAGAGAAATTAAAAATACGAATTTTCTCTCGCTTTCGGAGTCTAAACAAAAGATTTAAATTTAATAAAAGAACATAAATGCGCTACCGATAACCGGAACAGGAACTTTTTTATGCATGCTCAGAATACTGAATATGCTGTATAGTAATTTCGTTTATAAGTTTCACTTCTAATTGTTGATAAGTTTTTGTCAATCTGATCATGTTTATTCGGTGATATTTTCAACTTTTAGTTTATAAGGTGCAAGAGTATTTAGTTGCTAATTTTCATGGGGAAAAAGAGTATCTTATACAATATTAAAAACTACAGTATGCATTATTGACATAGAAATTTTTATTTAAAATTGAAAACCTTGATATCTCGAAAATTCTTTATATTGAATTTTTAACAAAGATGATAGCACTATTAGCAGCTGAGAAAACACCTTTAATAACATATAATTAAATTAAAACAAACGTAAAAAAAATAGAATTAAAAAAACCGCATTATATCGAAATAGTATTAAATGGAGCAACGTTAAGCGGAATCTTACTGTATATTGTTTTTAATACTGTGTTCGAATTTTTTAAATTATTTTAAATATCATAAATTTTACGGATATTAACAAGTGTCTATATAAGCAGTCAAGCATTCTAAAACTCTATGGTTTCACTCATTTAAAAGTAGAAATTTCCATCCGTTACTGATTTAAATTATCAGAAATTTAAAAGTGGAAATCTCTTTTGTTGCTATAGTTGCTATAGCAACAAAGTTTGATTTATTTTAATTTTTAGAATTTTGTAGAAATTTTACAGCTATATTTGTTATTTAAGCCAGCAGCTTTTTGGACACATGATTTTCATTTTTTATTTGTCATATAATCTTTTTTTAAATTTCTTGCTATCTCATAGTCCTTCAGTTCACTACTTTCAGCAATTCAGATCTGGCAACGTTATTCTCAAGGCTTTTTGTTGGAGAGAGTACAGCATGCGATGTAAAAATGTAACACTTCGCGAATGCTTCTACTATGGAATTATCCTACAGAAAAAACAAAAATAGACAGTCATTTAATAGATTGAGGATTACATTCCTCATCCAGTTTTTACTCTCAGCCAATTTTTTTTTACATATTTTACGCCCCTTTCCAATCAGGGAGATTACTAAGAGGTGGGAGCCAGTTCCAACCACAGAATGGAGGGGGGCCAGATGGTGAAGGATGGCGATCGCCGGCCAGGTCCAGCATCCCAAAAAAACTTTTCAGGAGTTACCAGACATGGGTCCTCCTGCGTATCACGCTGACTCATGGCCAATTATATGTTGTCTTTTTTAGGGTAAAAAGTTTTAATTGTGTCAAAGTTTTTGGAAAAACTCAAACACGAAATCCCATATATAAAGAAGATTAATTGTAGCAAACTTTAAATAAAATATCTAAAATGTTTATAACCGCAAAAATTTGCGGGTTTCAGCTAGTTAAATTATAATAGTCTCTTTTCTTCATAATATAGTCTAGCAGAAATTGATTAGTTTTAAACTTTTTGTAATTTTTATATAATGATTTTTTTGTCTTTTAACTGCATAATATTTTTCATCATACTTTGAGAAGTTCAGGGTTACCCCCGAAGTGTCTCCAAGGTTTGGACCCCTCACTTCGGTCAGTTTTGCCCGTGTTTCTATTATTATCTCGATCTTAAGTGGAGTTTGAGTAAGCCAATCCAAAACAAGGTAAACAGCATTCATAATCAAAAAATTATAATTTTTATTAATATAACATCATAAATTATTTTATTTATTATTTTATTTAATTTTTATTATTTTATATAACTCAATTAAAACCAATCTGAGATTTACAAGGTAATATGCAGTAATTTTTCGAATATTCTGATGATATATATTTAATTACAAACTTTTCTAATAACTTTGCAAAATATAAAATGTTTGTATTTATATATATATATGTTTGTTTGTAATATTATATATATATACAAATGTTAAATATTCATTTAGGCTTTTTAAGTCGGCAAATTATGGCATACAAATGTATGCCGCAATTTTTGTGCTATCTCTCACTTATTTTGTTAGAATTTCATTTGAAAGCTTAAGAAATCTCTGATACCTTAAAAAATAAATTAATTTTCATTTTATTATATTTTTCTAATAATGGAAAGATAGCATATGTCTTATTTAACATATCGTAAATTATAAGAAAACAAAGCTATCTTTTTTAAGTATATGCATTTGAAAGAATCATAGAAAATATTTTATTATTATTTAGCGAATGTATAAAATGATAAAATATTTAAAAATAAACCTGTGGTTTTAAGTAATTTAGTTTTGGTAGAAAACAGATTGATCATATTCTTTATTCCTTACAATATGGATACGAGTGTGAATTTTCAAATTTAGAATTGCTAATATATTGAAGATGTTTGTCTGTACTATCTAATGCTGCTGTAATCTTTTTACTATCTATTATATTGATACTCTTTTCAGTACAAATTTTTTTAATTAAAAAAAAATGTTTTCTCTCCTGTCTGATTGAATTTTCTAAGACAACAGATAATTATTTTCTCTATATTCTGTGTATTTTGATTATGGAAAAGGTCCAAATATTCAGGTAAATAAAGATAACAAATGCTTAAATTGCATTGGAATCTTTTTTTTGAACTATATATAATTTATAACTCAATTGAAACTAATCTGAGATTTACAAGGTAATAAGCAGTAATTTTTGGAATATTCTGATGATATATATTTAATTACAAACTTTTCTAATAACTTTGCAGTAAGTTAATCAAGAAAATTAGTTATGTGGCAAAGCTTTCCATAAGCTTAAATAGGTTTAAGCATCCGTATTCCCTTTCTGAAAGGAGTTCGATCTCATGCCCAGTTTAACCACTATCAGGGGATATTCTTCTACGAAAAGACTAAACTAGAAAGCAATCATCAGAAAAGAGTTCCCAGAGATAATTAAAACTGACAAGATTAGTAATATTAATTCTAAGAATTGATTTCGATGATCGATCACGCGATATTAACATAGTTATCCAACTTTAAGGATCATTCACGCTTTGACTTGACCAGGATCTTTGCAAATAGCTGACGCCATTCACAGTTCGTATTCCCTCAAGGAAACGTCTATTCCTCTTTGGCATCGGAAAAGTCTAGATTGATCGTCTTTAGCACTTTACAACGGAAAGTTCTCCGATCCGATGGGACCTTATACATCTGCAAGATGGGTCATATATCCTAAACAGAAACTCCTTAGTCACGGAAGCATCAGCTGTGCGGATTTTGTGGTCATCATTCTATGCGCATCTAGTAAGAACAGCTGATTTTTATCAGAAGCAGAGATGACATCCAAATATCCTGTTCTGGTAGATCGGAAAGACTTTGAACCATTTGAATAAGCATCGAAACGAATTGAAAGCTTTTCGGAATAAATTCTTTTGCTAAATATAGAATTTTGTAAAATGTTATAACAACATTTATAGCAATTTTATTTTTAACATTAGAAATAAACGAGAAAATAAATGTTAATTAAGTGTCTAAACGTTTAAAGTTACGCTGTTTATTTTATGTTTCATTTAAATTTTCTCTTTCAGAGTCATTTACCAAATCAAAGAAGCCATTCTCTTTATCAACCGCCTCCCAGCATTTATGATGATGATCCTGGAATTATGTCTGAAGTGGAGACGTCAGCTACTGGATTTAGGAGGTCAGCCAAAGCTAGGTCTAGTTTACCAATTGTTAGGACTCCTTCGAAGACACAGGAAAGACCGCTTGGTAAGTCATCAACCTCTCAGAGTTTAAAGGATTATTTTCTGTCATCGGTTTGAATGATCATGATCATCACCACCCGTCTCTTAGAGACTTAAAATTTACTCTTTTTTTAAAAAACCAATTTATATATATTATTAAGAATTTTTTACACTATAAAATTAGATATAAAATTTCATAAAATTATTAAATTTCTTTTGTTTTTTCTGTATCAAGTACTGTATTTACATTAATTGAGAATTGAATAGTGAATGTCGTTCTTGATAAAAACCAAATATGGAACCGAATGAAGAAAAATCTGTTTTTTGCCTCTATTGATTTTTTTTTCTAAAAGAGTACAATTTGCACACAATTAATGAACCATTCTTTCAAATATGGAAGTCGAGAAAAAAATTCTACATTATTAAAGTTGTTTACAAGGAACTGATTATTATTAAAAAAAACAAAAGTAAATTTTATGAAATTTTTTTACTACTAAATCTATTCGTCGTTCTTTTATATATATCTTATATACACACGTACAAAATATAAATTGCCATGTCATAAATTTTTTGCAGAATTAATACATTTATTTTTAAAATATTATATTAAGTTTGGTTTATTTATAAAATTTGACTGATGTGTTACAAAACTTTGCTTTCTTGCTAACTAAATCAAAACAACAGCGATACCATTATGTTAAATTTACAGGACACGTTCTCGATCTTCCTGTTGCCAATTGATACATATACGCATTTATAGAAAATGAAAAATATCTTGTGATAAATCTTCATTGTGCATTTTTACCCAAAGATATAAAGAATTGATAAAGATTAATTGTATTTTCTACAACATACCAAGTAATTTTCGAAAGTGGATTTGAATTTCGAATCAGAAAACTATAAATTGCCATGTTATAAATTTTCGTTTGATTATAAATGAATAAAGAATAGCAATAAAGAAATATTTTTAGTTATAAATATAAAAAAACAAAAAAATTAGAATTTAGTTTATAGATGATTGACAGCTTTTAAAGATGGATGCCAAGCTTATTTTTATAATGCACACATTTATGTAAATGTATATTTTCGAATGATATGGAAATTTTACGTATTTGCAACTTTCCGAATAATTTTTTAGTAGCAAAAATAAGAGTCTAGAAAAACAAATTAACAATTTTAAAAATATCAAACTTTGGAAAATAAAATAAATTTCTTCTAGTGTATAAACTATCAAGTTATCTTATAGAAGTAAAAGAAAAAATGCAATTATAGTTTTTATAAAGTTAACATTAATTTTCTCTCTGATCGTTTTCTAACTTTTCAAGAGAGAGAAAACTTTAAATATTAAAGAATTTCTTATTTTTAAGAAGAGCTGTGCTTCGTAAGTCAATGATCTTTCATAAATTGTAGGTAATATTCGCTGTACTAATAATTGGCATAATATGATTGAATGTTATCATTCGAAAATCTTACACATTCTCCTCCAACAAATTAAAACTGTGAGAAATGAGGTGTGTAATCTCGGGAAGTATTTATCACAAAAAGTAGTTCTATATCAGGCCACTGACAAATAGTTTTAGCTGTCAAGTAAGAAGAAAAACGATCTGAAAAGAAAAGACAAATCATCGGAGTTAGTTGTAAATACTTCTACTGAAAGAAATAAGAGATTCTTTAATTAAATCGTCCATTTTATATTTTCTTTTCCTAATTTATAAATTAAAGTACTTTTACTTCTCTGAATAAAAAAAAAACTATTGTGTATTATTTAGAGAGAGAAATTTAATGATTTGAAAATGGAAGAACTAAGTAAGTAAACGGTTTTTTCTATAAAAAGATTATTCCCGAAATTCGTTTTTGTTAAAGAAAAACATTTCACATTACTTTAAAAGAAAACAGTCGATAGATATTATCTTACAAACTCTTATGTTGTTAATCCTGTACACAATTAATGAACCTAAAATTGACTTAAAATTACATATATTCCGGATTCCATATACTAGAATATCAGGTACTAGTCATAAACTATCAAGTTCTGCTGCCTCTAAGAAATACAAGAAATCCACAAGCACTTTAAGCAGGAAAAATACACAATTTATTATTAAATATTTAGTACACAGAAAAAATATTCTAATAATAAATTGTGTATTTTTCCTGCTTAAAGTGCTTGTGGATTCCTTGTATCATGTACTAGTTTAATCTGTCTTCATTATACTAAATTAAAATTACATTATATGTCTTAACGGAGGAGTATTTTTGATATATTGAGATAATTCCGCAAATTCTTAAGGTGCTAAAAAAGATGAGTCAATACAGCATAGAATTAAGCTGAAATGAAGCAGGAGATGCTGCATGTTTTGTCTTGCATTATCTGTTTATATAAATATATCAAGCTGGAAATAAAAGGAGGAGACTTATATAACTAGCAGTGAATGTTACAAATGCTGAAAATGATGCTTATGATTTATATATATACAGTACAATATTTAAATTTTAAACAGTATATCATCAACCTTCTTTTATTTTTAGAATTACTAAAAATAGCATTTTGGAAGAATTTTAAGGCGAAGAATAAAAATCGAAATCTATTTTTCATGACATATATATTAACAAGTTTCTGGATGTTGGAGAGATTTCTGATTTGGTCGAAAAAAACTGCTAAAATTCACCATCGTAGTTTTTTTAACCAATCGACTGTGCATATGATTTATGGTGAACATATCGATATTAATAACGAAAACTTGCTGGCAAAGAAAGTAATTTTATCGAGCGAGATATTATCCCGAAAGATAGGGAAAAAAGCAATCTTGAAATAACAAAATTATTTACGAAAAAAAAGGTATTAAAACAATCATTAAATTACATTGAAATTTTGTAGAGTTTATGTAAATCGAACATGCACATCGTCACAGTTTCTAGTAGCAAAAGCATTAAAAATACAATTCTTGTTTTGCAATCAATAAATCCAATACTGTAAGTCGATGCTTTCTATATATGCATACCAGTAATTCAGAGATAAATATTTGTATATCCATAGAGATGCTATTTCATTGACGTTCTTAACCTCCATATTTTAGTTTTTTTCCAATATCGAAGAAATATTTTACGCAAATATATACAGTATATATATATATTCCGATATACATTAAGTTATTGAAATATTTTTTAAATTTAAAATATTTGAGCTATGAATAGATGTATTGAAGCGAATGAGAAAGATGGACATCCTGGGCATCTTTAAAATTTATCATCCGTTATAACTTCTCGTCTATGCAGTCCCCGAAAGAGTAAATAAGTGTTTATGAATTGAAAGCAATCACGTAAAATTTAATAATTGTAGTCTGGAAGTGCTAAATTCTCCTTTCAGATGGCAAAGTAGTCAACATAGTTTTAAGAAGATTGAATGGTTTGAATCCGGTTTGCATTCCTCTCAAAAGAATTTATTTGAAAGCAATCACGTAAAATTTAATAATTGTAGTCTGGAAGTGATAAATTCTCCTTTCAGATGGCAAAGTAGTCACCATAGTTTTAAGAAGATTGAATGGTTTGAATCCGGTTTGCATTCCTCTCAAAAGAATTTATTGGAAGATGTTTTGGCAACAAGGTCTCCCCGAAACTCAATACCTATCGATATAAAATACTAGCCATACTGGTAAACAAATTTTGCCGAACTAGTTGGAGTGACAAGAGTTGTATATCTACAGACAGTTTTTGATGGAAATACGATTTACGTAGTAGATTCGTCGACAGTTTTCGATAGAAATACACGTTATAAACAAGAAAAGATCTGTACTATAGTAGTCCTTATATTTACAGACAGATTTCAATGGAAATCTGTAGCCATTTTGGCATGCATTGAAGTGGAAAGACGTAACAATCGATTGAAAGGATGACATTTTAAAGTGAAATTTCTAAATAAACTGTTGATAAAGGAGATTTCTGATAGTAAATATAGTTCATGAAAGAACGGTGTTGATAAACGAAGATAGCGCCTTTGTTTGTCACATTTGTTTTAATGATGAGAATTTATTTCGAGTTAATGGCGTGGTAAACCTTCCCTATGAACGGAATCACATCGATCCTATTTTGCGGTGATATGGATAAGATGGTAGCTTAATTAATTGGAAAAATTTATAAAGAAACCTGTTAAAGTTCCAAAATATTTAATTTTTATCACAAAATAACTGAAACTATTATTAATTCCTTATAGCATTTATTTAAAATACCACCATCAATTGACTTGAAGTATATGTAAATATTTGTTTTATAAAGTTACAGAATTGTTTTTTGCAAATTTAATCTACGACCAGATTGTTTCATTAAATCCTGTTATCTAAGGTATGTGTTTAACTTCCTTATTATCCTTGTAGGTCTTACACCAGATAATTCGAGAGATGTTAGTGGTTGTTCATCATCTTCCATCGATCGATCTCTTTCATTCTTTTACAAAGAATGGCTCCAACATCTTTTACTTACTTTTTTTTTTTAGTAAACTCTTCATTCAACTTGTTAACGATCTCGGCGAGCAAGAAAGTACTTAAAAATATTCCGTACCACTTTCTTGTCTAGATTTTCTCTTAAAATAGTACTGTATTGGGAATTTTGATGACAAAAAATAATAGAATTTTTCAGTTATCTTAATATAAATTAATTTGAATTTATTATAATTATAAAATGATTTTATATATTTTTTCCTTTCAGGTTTGGTGTTCTTGCAATATTTAAGCGAAACCAAACGGGCTCTTCTGCCCAACGAGATAACCTCTATGGATACCGTTAAAGCTTTGTTTGTGCGCTCCTTCCCAAAACAGCTAACTATGGAATATCTTGATTCCCCTCACATTCGTATTTATATCCACGATCCAGCTAAAGATATGTTCTACGAATTGGAAGATCTCAGGTATAAATCTTTTAACAACATGTAAAATTCTATAATGGATTATATATAGAAAATTTACCAAAGTATATTTTTTCGAATTACGAGTAACATTATAACAACTTTAAATTATCGCAAAAATAAAATTTAATCGGTAATGATTCTATTATAGCAATAAATACGGCAGTAGCTATTGATCAACTGCAGTAAACAACGTATAGTACATCAAACTATAACAAATCCCCTGTGCCGAAACATAAACTACGTTGATGCCACTACAACAAAACGTAATAAAACAGATTTTATTTTATGCTTCGAGTTAAATTTATCACGATTTAAAGCATATTGTAATCTAATATTACATAAATGTATTTTAAACACATTATTATAATTTCTAGTACATAACGCGCGCCGGTTATATATAAAAATAATATTTTTTATATATAATGTGCGAAATTCAGCGCTATACAAAGAAAAAATATTACGTAACGCATTATCTACCCACAAGGAAATCTTATACAATGCGTTATCGCCGGAGAAAATATATTTGTTGTTAACGATACTGCAAAAAAGCAACTTTTATGTAATTACAATAGTTTACAATGAAGATAATGCTTATTTTTTAATCAGACTAATCTGTTTTATCAAAATCTAGAAAGGAAAAACAAAATTAATTAATAAAGACGAAGAAAAACAAAAAGAACGCAACCGGAATTTGACAATATTCAAATTCTATACCGTACTTGAATTTTTAATTCATTAAATAGTTTTATTTAGAAATATGGACATAATGTTTTTTTTTTTCTTTTACAAACTTTCTTCTGTATTGTGTAACATTGAATGACTCCATTCAGAGTTTGACTAAGCCAATTCAAACGGTTCTTTTATGTTATTTAGCTGTTGGCTACCTTCCACTCCAATGAGTAACTGTATTACATGTCTTAACTCGCATTTCATAATCTACAGAAAAATATAAGCTCAACAAATCACCCAAAGAAGAAAATTTGAATTGTTTTTTAATAATTTTTATACATTTAAATATGTATTAAAATTGATGATTGTTATGATAATTTTTTCTACAGGGATATTAGAGACCGATCTGTAGTTCGAATTTATGAGCAGGATGTTAATGGAGGTGGTGTTTATAGCACATGGGATCAAGATATGAGTTACTTCTCCGAACCAGAATTTGATTCAGAATATCAATCTCAACATATACACAGAACAAAGGTTAGTTGTTTTTGTTTTTTTGTTGCAGAATTTGCATGCAAAACTATTTAAATTACGTGCAATAGTATATAGGTTTTTGAGAGAGAAAACTGTGCAGTATCGGTTTTGTTACTAAGTAGCGGGAGGTATGTTTATAATAGTTTTGAGTCAGTGTTGGCAGAACCAAATTGGTTCCTCGTTAAAAGCACTACTTCCTGTGTCGAAAATTCTTAGTCGAGTTATCGTTTCTTCACCGGTTGGGATGCACGACGTTAAACTCGATTAACGAACAGGTAATTTAATTTAATCGATAATTAATTAAGCATATAAATTTAAAAAAACAAAAGATTACAACGCCATTCGATAAATTTTTATGGTAGAATTATGTAATTTTAAGAATATTTTTGTTTAATAGCGCACGTTAAATTTTAAATCTATTTAGTGCTAATTTAGTAACAAAAGCGATTGTTTTATATAAATTTAAAACAATAATTTTTTAAAAGAAATTAAGCGGCCAATATTACTAACAGGTTATTCTAAATTTAGAAAATATGCCGAGTTTATACTAAAATTATTTTTCTGAAGGGTCTTCCACTTAATTAGCTGCAAAAATTAACTTATCTGTTTGATAATGATAAAGGATAATCGATATTTAAACAGAAAGAATGCAATTTATGTACGATTTTCCGATTTTAATGTGCGAATTGAAGTTAAACTTGGCAAGGTTGCTATGCGATAAAATAAACTTGTTTCCTTATATCGCTTGTTTACTCCGCCTTGTTTTTTTATTTATATCTTTTAAGTCTGGGAAATATGACGATAATAAAGATATACTTATTATTTATGGGAAGAAGGGGAAAAAATAGCAATTATCTCATTTTAAAAAAATTTATGATGGTTTTTTTATTGATAGACGATACTGATATATTTATTGATATATATATTTGGAAATTAGTAGTTTATTATCAGTTAAAGGGCTATCATATGCAGGAAAATTGACAATGTGCCCAGTTTTAGAATATTCAAAACGGTACAATGACTAATAGTCGAAGGACGTTGTTATTTATGCACTTCCGCTTAACATACTTTAAAAGAAAAATCTACCAGAATAAAATAGATCGAAGCATGCTTTACTTAATTTATTAACGCAAGTTTTAAATTACACAAAAACCGGTATCATTTTTATTTATTAATATAATAAGAACAATGAGGGTTGTATGTAATTCTTTACGAAGTCGAATTAATTCGAAGTTTAGAAAAACGATAACGGTACGAGTTACGTAAATCTCTCTAGAGTCTATCGTGTTTCGATATCATCAACTAGAGTTTTATATAACTAACGCTATAAAGATTAAATGGAATTTTATGTGGCTTTTTATTTTGTTTAGACATCGAAAACGCCTCAAAGCTCCAGTTACTATGGTGCATTGATTCCGTATACAGGCAGCAGTAATCGCAATCAGACATTACCACGTGGAAATTCGAACAGGTCCTTTTCTCCCATAAGTTCAGAAAGACAGAAATCTCAAACACTTCCACCTCCAGGTAAGCAGTTGAATTTTATTTATTATGGTTTTTCATGTAAGATGATACCATCAATTGATTTTAGTCATAATAATAATGTTAAAGTTTTAAATATATAATGCACCAGAAGAGCTTCCTATAATTATTAATGATGTAATAATTATGCCCTCTACCTTCAAAAAAATGTGTTAAGATTATAGTATATAGTTTAGAGCGAGAGTCGAAATAAATATTCATTAGATATTATCGCTACCGTTTGTTTGCTGCGAATTAAAGCTGTAGCTGGTGAGGAATAAAAATATCTTTTAGTAATTACTTTCAAAAATTTAGCAAATGTAATTAGCTAAGATTTTTAATGAGATATTAGAAGATGGAAAAAAAATCGAAATAAATTCACGTTTTACCATATTAGGTTTATTCGGCAAGTAATTAACCAAATTATCGGATTATAAAAGTAAAATTTATAGATGTAATTTATTTTTTATCATTTATATATATATATGTACATATTTTTTTATCTTTTAAATGTAAGTTATGTAAATTTAAGAAAAAATTTCAGTTTTATATATTTTACAGAGATAAACAACTGGATTGATAAAAAGTGGTACGAAAATATCTGCGTGCAAAATTTGATTTTACACGCAGACATTTATAAAGTTACCCATTGGAAAAATTCGATTTTTTTTAATAATAAGTTTAAAATTTAGTAATATGTCCTTTTATATAATTATTAATTCAACAGCAGGATCACCATTCACCTATCCTCGAGCAAAACCATTCCCAGTACCTCCTGTACCTGAAAGATTTTCAGGTTTTTATATGTCTCCTGGTAAGATTTCTTTCTGATTGTTCCTCTTGTGGATGCTCATTCCTAGAACATATAAATGCTGTCGTTACTGGGAAGCCGATCATTAACCATATTTGCAGCTTTCAAAAGAGAATGAGATGCTTTTAGTGGATTTTAGATAGACCCTGTGTATTCAGATGTTTATAAAGTCTCTATCGTTTTTATTGATAATTATCATCATCATTACAATTTCACTAGAAAAATTTTAAAATTCTATAAATAACTGATTTAGATATAAGCAAACCATGTATACTTTTATTAAGAAAATTGATATTCTTTTTTAAAGATGTTTTTAATATTACTGAATGTTCAGATCATGTTGTTATTTTTAGTTCTCAAAGTGATTTGTTTATAATTCAAGTTGTAAAAATTAAGTAGATTTCCAGTTGATTAAAACGACTATGAGCATAATGCCAGATGATATTCCTACAAATCGCAATGAATAAAAAGGAACAGCATATAAGCTTACTCTTGTAAGTGCTGTAGATTTGTCGTGAATAACGTATACCTTAGGACGTTTTAAATTTATCCATATTTCAATAAAATATATAGAGTTTTTATAAATATCCGATTTGTTGCTAAGATACTGTGTAATAGTATTGTCTATTCTAATGCTTCATAAAAATTAAAATAATTGCACTTTATAGTAGATTTAGACTTAGTATATTAGTGCTGTATTTTATTTCAGTAATACTAAACAGTTTTGATTTCTTAATTGATTTGATTTTTGATTTTTTTTTTGTCTTACAATATATCCTTAAGATTTTTTTAAAGTTAGTAAGTTTTATAATTTGAATTTATAAATTGTAATAGGCAATCAGCCACCACCAAAACCTCAAAGGTCTTTCCAGCAGGCTATGGTGCCTCTTTCTAAGGGCGTACGTTCGACACCAGCACCTTCAGGTCCATCGCCCTCTATCCCATCCAGTAGAACCACTCAGTCTAGAACACTCGGTAATATCGGATTAAAAATACTGAAAAAACTCGGATATTCATAGGAACAATTATCGTCTAAACTTTAGTGCATTATCTTTACAGAAAGGCGTCACGAACCGCAAGGGGCGTACAGGGCACTACCGGAAAGACCTTATTCAGCAGCAGGTACACCATCATATCAGTCTTCTCCAGAGAGACGTTACGAACTGCCATACCATTCATCTCCAGAGAGAAGAACTCACGAAGCAGGATACGTTTCGTCCCCCGAAAGGAGACCAGACCATCAGCGAGGTTTCCCAGGGTTTGGTAGCAGTACACCCTCTTCGTATGATGACAGTAGTACTTATTATGGAGAAAGGATTTATGGTACAAGATCTGGCAGCGTTACTCCAGTTATAGATGAAGAAGCAAGGTGAATGTCCTTTTCGTAATTGAAATGCAAGTAAATGACTTAGCCACAGCTAGAGAAAAATGAGCGTTACTAGTTTAGAAATAAAGTTTAGTTTGTTTTGTTTTCTAGATTGAGAATGGAATATATGGAACGTCAGTTAGCAAATCTTACTGGATTAGTTCAAAAAGCTCTAACTGCACCACCTGGAAGAAAACAAGATCAGATTCCGACGAGAGATATAGAACTGGTAAAAGAAATCCGCCATGGTAAGTAATACACATATTTACGAGGAAATTTTGCAAAATTGATCTAAACTAATGCCGCATATAAATCTTAAAGCGTATTATTTAGTTATAAACGTGCATGCAAATAACTGCTCTCTGCATAATAACATATATATTAAAAAATATCGGGTTTATTTTCTATTCTAAACTCACTTTTTTATATTTTTCTGATATATGTCACGTAAATCTGAAATTCGACGATGAATACGAAATTCGAAGAATAATTTTTTCTGTGTATGAATAATATTATAGGCTATAAAAAATATACGACATTTCACAGAACTTTAAAATCAAATTCCAATTTTATATTGTTTAGCTTTGTTTTAAAATTAATGGAAAGAGTAAAGAAAAAGGATTATTTGAATTTGTTGTTGTTATACTATTCCACTACACGGATTTCTATGCTTATAATGTTGATCGATTTTAAATGTTCTGAGTGAATCACTGGAGAAAAATTGAAGTCCTATCATGCTTTTTGGTCGGGAAACGATCATTATCTTGTAGAAAAGTTCAAAATAGGATACCACAGACATAATAGAATGATGCGTTGTAACTTGATTGATAAATGATTCTTCCTGTTTCACCAAAGATATCATCTATCTTTGCCATATTTTTTTTTGTTATTGTAAAATACTTGCATTTATTATATTCTTTACATAATTTTTTTCATATATTTTAGAAAGTTTTAAGCTTATTATTTTGTTTGGTTGAAAGTCAGAGATGTTTGCATAAATGTTTTTTATGAAAGACAAAACTAAAATTGGCAAGCATAAAGTATGAAATTATAGA
Organism: Olivierus martensii; assembly: GCA_000484575.1. Taxonomy (NCBI): domain Eukaryota; kingdom Metazoa; phylum Arthropoda; class Arachnida; order Scorpiones; family Buthidae; genus Olivierus; species Olivierus martensii. The sequence goes on from AYEL01070017.1 coordinate 70,137, forward strand.
TAAGGTATATGATATTTCATATAACTGTGAGAGCAAAATTTTTAAAAACTAACATTTACATTTTTCTCTTAGATATAAATGAAACTTAAATTTTTCATATAAAAATTCAAAATTTTAAGCTAAGAGCCCTTTCATCATCTTTGTTTCTGAGTCTTAATCTGATTAATGAAGACAAAATAAATCAATAATTTTAACATGAAAGTATAGCTTGATGCTTCAATCATTTTCCTTTATTAAATGCTTGAGCCTATAATAATTTTACAATAAAAAACATTCATTTTAATTTAGGTTTTTAACAAACTGGTAAATTTTAATTTTAGGATAAAAACATTTTTAATTGTTGTTATTGTTCTCTGTGAAATTGATAAAGGTTGAAGAATGAAGAATTTTTATTTGTATATTAATTACTTAAATATTAATCACATTGCAAAATAATTAATAAATACATTTAAAGTAAAAATATTTTCAATTCTTTATTCTTATCCTTTATTAATTTGGTGATTAACAGTAAAATTGTTTCCTTAAAATTATTAAGTTTTTAAATTAAAAATATTTATTTAAGACTTCAATACATAATATAAATCAAAATAAAAATAAACATAAATTAATCTGAATTATTTTTCAGTTTATTCTTATATAGAGATCAGCAAAGGTTTATCAATATCTGTTCTGAGATGAATTGACATGTTGAAAGTTGGGTTCAATGCGCCGGTTCCTGTCCTTCCTGAAAACTAAAGTGTGGGACTCGGAACTGAGCCTAGTTTTCAAAGGTGTTAAACCACTGCTTTATCACGCAGCCATTCGGCTGAATACCATATTTCCAGACTCTTCAAAAGAAGTCCTGGTAAAGCCTGTTTTTCTTTTTCCAAGATATGATGCCATTTTCCATTCTAGAAAAATACTAAATGACGAGGCGAAAAATGTTCTTTCACAGTTGCTCACTATTGCGGAGGGGTTAGCCAGATTATGGAGACTGAGATCGATGGGCCGGGCCATGACCCCATGATAAATATTTTCAAAAAATGGAATCGAGACCCGTGTCCTCCAGAGTGGAAATTCAAAGTGTTTCCACGCGGCCAATCCGGTCTAATAAGGCTTGTTGAAACTTATTATCACGAAGATTGACCCTACCAAGGCCAAGGGTGTGACAGACTCGAGATGGATTCTGGAATGCCACGCTCTTTAGTAACTATCAAATGGAAAGTAGCATTGATTAAGCCACACAGAAAAAAATCTGTTTCAAAAAGTCCACTTCAACGCATTCATGACATCACAAGATGAAATCTTTGCCAGACATCAGATGTTTACATATTGCTATAAACACAATAATCTTCTGTTGTCTGTGATTCACATGGACTAATCAAACACCTGCATTTGGAATACCGAAGAACTGGTGAACTTTGAATTAAAAATTCGATTAAAAAAGTGATTTTTGTTTTTTATAAAGCGGCGGGCACTGTACTTCTGTTTATGTCAGTCTATCATGATATAGCTTAATGTTCATACCTTTTTCCTAAGCAGATTTAAAATATGTTAACAAATGCACCCTCTGTATGCATGTTTTTTTTTGTTATCACTAATTTGCATATGTTCCTTAATAATAGCATTTTTTTTTTTGCATTAATGAAATTCATACAAAATTTTTCCTTAATAAAGTTATTAATAAATTCTATAAATATCACTGAAGGTTGTTTACTTTTTAAAGCAGAAATCTTAACTATTTCTTTATTAATATTTATAGCAAATTTTTTCCCTTAATAAATTTAGAAATTTGTTCACAAAGATTAATCCCATTTTATAGGATAAATTTATGAATTATAACCTTATTTGCATTTAACTGATCAAATAATTTACTTAATCTATACTGAGTTAATTCATTTTTAATTTTCAGATCTTTTATTTTCTTTTCATATTTTTTCTTAACCTTATTTATATTCTGTTGCATCTCAATAAAATAATTAGCTATTTTAGAAATTTCTGATTTAACTTCTGATATTTGCTAACTTAATGAATTATGAAATTCAATAAATAAATTAAACATTTTACCATAAATAGGATTACCACAAATTTCTTCTTCTAGCAAATCCTTCAATTCAACATTAGTAGATTCCTTTTCCTCCTTTTTTCCATGTTTGAAACATCTTGTATAGATACATACTTTTCAAGTGTCTATGAATCAGAAGTTTGTAACTTTGTGACATTAAGAGGTCGACCTCTTTTAGATGTTCCTGGAGATCTCATAAGTTGGCCTAAATTCATTATAACTCCAATAAATCAAATAAAATTTCACCAATGTAAAATTTAATACCATTGAATAAATGAAATTCTCATCTTTCAGTTCAATCAAAATCACCCACATCAGGGTAAGACTCGTAATGTCCCCAGCAATCGAAAAATTTAGGACCCATCATCAAGGTACACATTTTCACCCAATAAACACAAAAAAAACCATTCCACAAGTACTCAGTACACATAGCAGCACTGAGTAAATCAGGATTAAAAATTCAATTGTTTTCATTGTTTTTTATTCTATTTCCATAATGTGTATACATGTCAATGGACCACAACAAGTAAATGGCAAAACACCCTCTTACAAATTCCATGAAAATCTAACTCATTCAAAAGTTATTTGTGGATGCACATAGACTGATGTTATAAGCCTCCATTTTTTAACGAAAATAGGCTAAAAAATTATGTAGTAATCACTTCAAACTCACCACTTGAAATACTAGTTATATTAAGAATAGCAAAATATACAGTAAGTGTAATAATTGCATTTCATGCCACAATAGATGTTTGTAGAATAGAGAAATAATGCTATGAAAATCTCTCTTCCTGTATTAATTGTATCATCATAAAATTTTATATAAATATAAAACAATTTTTAACAAAATTAATAAACGAACAAATAAACAGCATTTTAAGAAAGAAAGCAATATTTTATTATTAATAAAAATACAAAGCTAAGTAATAACATTAATAGTATTAACAACAGCAACTATTAACAACAGTTAACAGCATTTTCAGCCAGGTGTTAAATGCAGCTCTTCAGCTGCATTTAACACCTTTTATACTGTTTGCATAATTAATATCGATTACTTCTATGAAATGTAGCAAAGACCATAAGGTCAAAAACATTACCCATTAGTTATTAGTTAGTTTTGTAGTTAATAATAATAAAAAATTATTATTTTCCTATTTAAAATGCTTATTTTATTAGCTATCCTTAAATAAGCAGCAGAACTTGAGTTTGTGATGAATTTTTGACAAAATATAGTTTTCATATAAAACAATATTTATTTATATAGCAAGAAAAAAAAACAATTTTACAAATATATGGAAAACTTTCATTCAATATATCATATATCTAATTGCATAATAATTAAAAATTACAAACCTTGGTGGATTAGGTGAACATAGTACTACTGTACAATTTCTAAAAATTGAATCTTGACTATATGGATTAAATACATCTTGTCCACGATCTGGTGAAAAGGAACCTTTAATCTAAAATATAAAACAATAAGTTAATTTTTTATTAAATACAGTCCATCATCAATTTACAATGGATTTATATTTTGATAATCCTATCATAAGTTGAAAATGACCCATAATGTTAATAATTTCAGTAGTAATAATAAACAATAGAATACTGAATTATTTATGATGATATAATTGTCCAGATTTGATCTTGGCTTTTCAAGATTATAAACTAATCCAGAATTGAATGCAGACTCCAAGATGTAAAAATCATCTAGAAATGAATCCAGATCACCAAAGTGGTAAACAATTGCTTTATTAAATTTTTTATTAAAACAAAAAAGTATTTCTAGCTAATATGCTATGAAAATAGTCAAGTTCAGAATATTGCAAGGGCAATCATAAGATTGGAATATCATAAGTTGAGGACTACTTGTATTTCAATGCAGTGTTACATTTGTTATTTTCTATTTTCAAAACATCATCTTATATTTCAACATTTTATTAATAAAGAGATTCTTATCTTCTATTAACAAGATTCTTATATAAATTTTGGTGAATTGAATAAACATAATACTATAACTTTGATATTCATTTTATTAAACTTTTCATATATTAGAATGTACAATAAATGATTTTAAATTGTTCAATTATAGAAAATAATATTTTTGCAATGCAGATTAAAAAATTCCCCATAAAGTATTCAGTTAGAAAATTGCTTTTTAGATAAAATTAAGATATGCAGTAATTTTGCTAATTATAAATGTGTGTACTATCATCATTTGTACACACTTTCAAATTTATTTAAATTTTCACAAAAATTCTAAAAATTGCAATAAAAACAAATAGATTATCAGCAAATGAATCACAAAACTACCTATAACATGTTATAGTACTTCAAACTTCTAGCATTTTCAACAAAAATCCTTCCCATATAACTTGAACATATTTCAGAAAGTTAAATATATAATATCATTTTTGAATCAATAACATGCTTTATATAATGCAGAAATATTTTCTGTAGTGTGTTTGGTATGTCTAGATTTGGTGTAAGAGTTAATTTCAAGTTACAAACTTAATGAACAAGTCTCAGAAATTCACTATATTCATAACTAGAGAAATATTTGTATCTGTTACTTGTAATAGGAATATCAGTCTAAAGCAGTGGTTCTCAACCTTTTCATAAATGCATATCACCAAAATCAAAATTCAAAAATTTCAGTACTACCAACAAAAATATGCTTTGTATACAAATAGGAAGTCAAGATTATACATATACCACTTGTCATGTCTTGCGTACCACAGATTGAGAACCGCTGGTCTAAAGTATATGCAAAAAGCTTGTTATCCCAGTTTTAATTTAAATCTCTCTTGTTCAATCAAAATAAATGTTATACTTTAGTAAATTTAAACTTTACCAAGAAACTTGATAAAGATATAGAAAAAGATCTTTACAGAAATAACTATACAGAAAAATCATTAATCATCATCTAATATCATAAATTTAAAAAAAATCTGTTATGTTCAGCAGGACTTTTTCTTTTATCTAAATTACCTATTCTTAACATTTCTAAAAGCAAATATTACTTATTTTATTCAATTAAATATTTACTTCATTTAGTTATATAATAACCAGCAGTCATATAATTATCATTATTAAATGTCCAAACCATGCTGCTTAGAATAAACATATTTCTCAAGTTACAGGTATCTGAATTTTTTTTTTTTCTCGTAAGCTTGGTGGCTAAAGAGAATGCCCCTCTCAACTCAAAAAGAGTACTAAGGGAGCTGAAATAGGAGAAGTGAGTAAGAAAAAAATAAATAAATAAAATAAAATAAAAAAGTGCAAAGTACCTATTAAACAAGACCTATATGATGACTAAAGCAAGTTATCTAAACCTACAGTGTAGGTGAATGGGAGCTAGGATAACGTGGTTGTTTAGTGTCTAATGAATGAAACAAAGGGTAATCCAAAGGTGCAATATCAGGAATATGGGGATGCATTAGTGTTTACCAACTGAGTGGGATAATAGTGTCATGGGCAACTTTAACAATATGTATTCTTATTGTTCTGTAAGAGAATGACATCAATGCAATTCACAAGCACTGGTTCCATGGTTTTCAGTTTTTCATGCACATCTTCCAGTTGCTGCAAGTACACAATTGCATTGATTTTCTGGCCAAGAGATAGCAATTCACAATGTACAATACCCTGAACAGTCCACGAAACACAGAGCATAACCTATTGATGGTTATACGTATTACAGGAATACCTTGTATAACGCAATTAATTGCTTCCAAGAAGTATCCGTGCTATGCAAAACTGCATTTTTCGAGGTCTATTTATAATGAATTTCAATTTAGTTTGTTTACTAAAAAGATTTAGGATAATAAAAATGTTTAAAAATTAAAAAATATATTTATTTTTATTAACTAAATAACAAAGAAAATAATTTTAAATTGATATAAAAGTTGTAGAAAACATTAGGACTCATTCATTCAATTCTCAAATGCAATTTTAGCAAATGAAGTGCCATTCTTGTGACATTTCAAAATTTCAAGTTTCTTCTCTAATGTCAACCACTTGCATTTTATTATTACTCCAACAGTGTCTTCTTTGTTTTGTCTCTCTTCACTCATACTTAAACAATAAAAGAATATTAAATACTAATATTAACATGAATAATAAAATGTCATGGGAAAGAACATATCTATGTGAGAGCCAATCAAAAACTACTGCATAAACGTGTCTCTTGACCATCACCTGTGGCGCTTGGGAGGTTGCCAATGTTGATATATATAATAATCAACCTCCTTGGTAATAATAAAAACTGCATCAGATCAAAACCTACGTTGTTCAAAACTGTGCTATGCAAGATATTCCTGTATATACAGGGTGATTCAAAAAAGTTGTGCCAAAATTTATAGACTTGTAGAGGATAAAATTCTGAGTAAGAAAGTCTAGTTGCAATTTTTGATTTGAGGCTCCATTTAAAAGATATAATGCATAAAAAGTTTTGTGACGTCATTTCTGGTTGTCAAAAAGTGCAATGGTGCTTTGTTTAACAACGGCTTCGGATAATGACATACTTGGTTAACGACGAGTGGCTGTAAGAAAAAATGTCTTGGTTAACGACACAGGCTTTGGTTAACGACTCCTGATTATGTGAACCTCTATCTGATCTAAATCTCGTTATTTTCCGATCTCACTCATCCATTGTCAAATATAGAAGAGCCATGCGGTATAACTCAAGTATGTTTCAATCTCACTCATCCATTGTCGAATATAGAAGAGCCATGCGGTATAACTCAAGTATGTTTGATCAATCATAGCCAGCTGTTTGTTTTCTATATATCAGTTTTTTCTTAAAGTGTACTGTGATTTATTTTAAAATTTGTGGTTATAAATGCATTTTATGATGAAAATGAATATTTAAGCATTTATTTTTTGTGTGTTGGTTCATATAGACAATAAATTAGCAACTGTATGTCACTTTTTGTTCGCCATCAAAAGATAAAGTCAAATCTCATCTGTATAATAATCGTTGAATCTATAAGCTGCTAATCAGTCTTTATGGGTTTGTTTGTCAAAAAACTCCAACGTGAGCCCAATTGTTCTTCTGGTGAAGACTGATAATTAAAAATTGTTTTCATGAACAATTCATTTTATTAATGTTAATTTTTTTTGTAGCAAATATAATAAATAAATGATATTTTCCATATTTTTAGGTCATTTTAAATGAGTTTCATCTGCATTTTTTTTATTTATGGTTGTGGGGAGGAGCCGGAACAAATTAATCAATTTTCAATTAAAAAATGAGTTTTATCTGCATTTTTAATATTTACAATGGTTGTGGGGAGGAGCCAGAACAAATTAATCAATTTTCAATTAAATTTATAGGGAATCACGCCTTGGATAAAGACAGTTTTGGTTAACGATGCTAATCCTGGAACGGATTACCATCGTTAATCAAGGTACAACTGTATTTTTAAAATGTTTATTTGTATTTTTAAAATCATCTATAAATTTTAACTACTTAAAAACTATATTTAAAAATCATATTGTTTATTAAATTAGTGACCGATTATTTAAATGAAATGTAATTGTTTTACAAAATGTAGCATTCATTTTCGAATATTATCATTTTTGAACGTTAAATTGCTCTGTTTGAAAATGAATGCTGAGTTTGTAAAACAATTACATTTCATTTAAATAACCAGTCACAAATTTAATAAACAATCTGTTCTCAATGCTATAAATTTTTTAAGATAGTTTTTTAGTAGTTAAAATTTATAGATGATTTTAAAAATACAAATAAACATATTTTAATACTTAATCAACAAATAAATAAACATATTTATTTATTGATTTATTACAAATAAAAATATATATAAATAAACATATTTTAAATATAGTTTTTGACTGAACCAGAAATGAAGTCACAAAACTTTTACATATTATAAAAAAACGCAACTAGGCTTTTTCCCTCAGAATTTTATTCTCTACAAGTCTGTAAATTTTGGTGCAACTTTTTGAATCACCCTGTATATTAACCTGTTGGGATGATTTTGGTTTTTGGGAGGGGTTCATGTGCCAACCAATGATGACAGTACCATGGAATTTTATAAATAACCCACTTCTCATCACAGGTTAACACTCTTTCCAGAAACAGATCCTTCCTTTGATGAAACAGCAAAGAAACATGGGCATTTGCTCATGTCACTTGCTGGGCCACAATCAACTCATGGGATCCATCATCCCGCTACATTTTGTTTCCCTTACATTTTGTTTTTTGCGATTTTCTCTTAAATTTCAGTGAGATTAAAACAAAAATTGAATGCTTAAGATGCATTTTAGTTTATTTTAACAGAATTAACTATTATTTTCTTATTATCTACAATATTTTTTTATTTTCATTATTTTATAGCTCATTTTATGAAAATTAAATTTTTTCTAAAAATTTCAAAAATATCATTTAACGAATTTATGATCAAAATAAATCTGATAGATTAGATTATAAAATCAACAAGATGAGATAAAAATATCCTAATTCTATCAAGCCACTTGCTTTACTTTCAATTACTGCTGATCATATTATTCTAACTTTTAAATATAAACAAATCAAACCACTTACATCAGCATAGGAAAACTTTAATTCAGAAACTGAACAAACATTTTCAGTGCTTTATGCCATCATCAGGTTCAATTCTTTTTGGAACTTTCAAATTACAATAGAATATGAATAAATGTTGTAGATTAAATACATTTTGGATTAAAATTTAAATAATGAACAAATTTAATATACAAATACAAATCCCCAATTATAGCGAGGCCAACAGTCAAAAAAAGAAACGCATCAACTATATACTAAAATATACTAAACGAAAAACATTGGAAAATTTACCAACGCCAGGGCAGTACATAATAGACTAAATGTGTTAAAAAGCCAAAAATAGAAACAGTGTTATTTTGATAACAAACCATAGAAAAAAAAACAGAAAATAATACATGAGTTAAAAAGTATTAATTAATAATTAATAAATAGTTTAATTGTATATTTTACAATGTTTCAGTTCACACTAATTATAAAAACATTGCAAAAATGTTTTTATAATTAGTGTGAAAAATTGCACACTAATTATAAAAAAATGTAAAACCAATAAGTACATGTTATAGTATTATAAAAAAGTAAATTAGTAATGTTTTAAATTTGTTCATTATTTAAATTTTAATCTGAACTGTATTTAATCTACGACATTTATTCATATTCTATTGTAATTTGAAAGTTACAAAAAGAATCAAATCTGATGATGGTGTAGAGCGCAGAAAATGTTTGTTCAATTTCTGAATTAAAGTTTTCCTTGTGAAGGATGTTGAATTTTTGCTTCAAGAGAAAGAAAAGGAGTTGTTAAAAAGAAGATATTGTGTAAAGAAAATGGAATTGTTACTTGGAAGTGGGTGACCATGTTGATGAAGGTGGAGTGGTCTCACAGCTGCCTTTGTGTGAAGAAAAAATGAATACAACGTTTTTTGAAATAAATTATTTTATTAATATTCTGTCAATTATTCAAATACAGAATATAATTTTCTTGAAGTATTTAAGTGCTGTATTTAAGGTGTATCAAAGAAAGAAACATGACTATGCAAAGAACCAAGACTGTAGAAATATTCTCAACTCCAGACAGTCAAGGAGAAGTTCTGGTAGTGTTGGTCATCGCTCTCTGTTGGTGTCTGTTCTACTTGTACATGCTTATAAATTGTCAATGTGGTGTGAAGTTTGGAATTATTGTCCTTGGTCTTGTTTCATGTGGACTGTGAACTTTATTTTATGTTGTCAGTGTAAGTGTGGAACTATACATGTTTTTTGCATCACCGATACAAGTACGTTGTTGGTAACCAGAACTGTCTCATTATTTGTTAAAATTATCCTGATAAATTTTAAGTTAAAAATTTTAAGTTATTTACTAATAAAAGTTCTAATTTATGGATGTGGTTAATGCAGCTTACTTATTTCTCGACTGGCTCATCCAATCACAAATTAAGGTTGGAATTAATACGGAGATCATGATGGAAGTCTGGGCAAAGCCGGCGGCAGCAGGGGATCCAAACTCTGGAGAGACATCGGGGCCCTGATGTCTCTTCAGAATTCCCTAAACGCCTCACATCCTATACTGCTGTACGTGCTTTGATTTATTTATATTTAAGAGTTCTATCAAGCAATTCAAACAAACAATGTTTGTTTACACACAATTTAAAAAATATTTCAGCAATTGAAAAAATTAAGACCCACTATAAACAGGGCATATATTTGATGATTACACACAAAAAACCAATTTGCAAAAGCTCAATTAATAAAATCAGGACTGTATTTTTTAATTCATATTTTTTGTTTTTTATTGTTTTTGCTCAACATCCTTGACATCTATCAATGTCAAAAGGCACTCATTAATAATTAAATAATGTTAATCATCAAACATGATCACTTAATTAAATAAGTTATCATATTTAATAATTATGAAAGTTATATTGTAGTTTATGATTATGGAAGTAATATGGACTATATTACAGCATCCAAAATATTCAATAGAAAAATATAAATCAAAATTTTTCATCTTGTTTTGTTTGATTTAATAACCAGAATTACTTTTAAAATTTGGAATATCTCAATTAATATGATTTCAAATACTATATTTTCAGAGATGTATAAGTCTTAATACTGGATATCAATAAAATTCAAAAGAAAAATTGATTAAATTATTTTTTGCAAAAATATTACTTACAACCTTAAATTTTCATATTTATGCTCATTATTTTTATCTATCAATTCTATTTAATCAAAACACACATCAAATTGAAATGTTGGACTTGAGTGATTTTCAATTTAAAAATTTTTGGAATGAATTAACTGTGGAAGTAGAGAATATATTGTACTTACATTGTGAAGAGTGGTGGGTGAAAAAGAAAAAAAAAACTGAACTTACTGGAGTGAGACGGCGATGTTCTTGGGGGCGGACCATGAGTTCGCCGGTTGACCATGTTTCTACCATCATGATGTAGCACGTGTAAGGTGTTAAAATTGTAAATTGTTAATTTGATGTTAAAAGTTTTAAATTATAATTTAACATATTTATAAATGTTTGATTGTAAATTCGCATAACTGGGGTTATTGCTTTGTTAATTTTAAATAAGAAATAATGAAAATTTAAATATTATGTAAATCGCTGACGCATATAAAAGGTGGCGTCCATGAGACAACACACTTTTCTTTGTGCTGATGGTAGCTAGGAGTGGACCGACAGTGCGTCTCTGTTGTGTGTTCGTGTTCCTGTATTTTGGATTTTTTCTGTTTCTTTTTCCAGCAAGGAGCTACGGAACTGTATGTAGTGATAATTTTATTTATTTTTGTTATGTTAAAGTTGGTTCAATTCTAATAAAAGTTCTTTTTTCATGGCATTACCTACTTCTTTATTGCGAGATTTAACCGACTTCAAAACTGGATATTAATGTTAAAATATGGATAAATCGCCAGGAACTGTCAAGTGGCAGGGGAGAGGTCCCGGACCCTTATAACATAATTATTTTTTCTGATAATATAAAAGATGTTTCATTTAAAGACAATAACTAACAGCACTATGGCAGGAAATATTTTCATAACTAAAACCACAATAAAAACAGTAAACTTAGAACAGGAACTGGTAGTGTATATTCTATGTAAACTTAGAAGCAGTTTCGATTTAATATACAAATCCTCTTCAGCTACAATGTATATTAGAACAACAAAGACTGTTCTACAAAATGCTTAGAATCTTCTTTCAAATATTTCAAAGAACAAGGTTACTATAGTAATAGAATTTAAATAAGCATTTTTAAGTACAGCTGCACTAACTAAACATAACATATAATAAAATAAAATAAACAGGCTAAATAAAATAACGCAAAAAACGAAATAACAATTAATAAAATAAAATAGTTACACACAGAAAAATAAAATCTATGTATTTATTTATGTAATTTTATTTTATTAATTGTTATTTTGTTTTTTGCGTTATTTTATTTAGCCTGTTTATTATATTTTATTACTGTATATACTCGTGTATAAACTGATCCATGTATAAGCCAACCCCCCGACTTCAGAGTTTGAAAATCCGTAAAAATGCGTAACCCATTATAAGCCTATCCCCAGACTTTAATACTTAAAATTCAATAAAAATTTGAAAACAATAAATTACATGATCTTTGATTTTTAGTTATCGATATATTAATGCAATTTGCCAAAATATATATTTAAAGTTTTAATAAAATATTTATTATAATATACACACCAATATATCAATTTAAAATATAAAATTTTACTTTACCCGAAGCGATCGAGCGCGTCCTGCTGCCGTCTCCAATCTGCATTTGTATAGTGCATCAGATAGGCAACACCACGCTGCCTGATATGCCGCAAAGCAGAAATTCTCGACAATAATCCAGCTAAGTGATCCAACGCAGTGCGCCTACATAAGATTTTTGGATTGAGGGGGTAGGGGCTGAACTCATGGAAATAGCCCAGAAGTAGAAATGGAAGGAGAAGTATTGTGAGGAAGTTAACTTTGACCTATCCTATTTTCCTATTTTTATTTTATTATGCACTCTAATTATCACCAAGTCTTTTGTTGTCTCACTTTCTGTCATGGAACAATATGGCACCATAATGTGTATATGCAATTGCCATAGTCCATCTTGTTCCTGAAGTTTTTGATTTAGAATTGTTAAAAAAATAATTTTCCCAATTTATGCAAAATTTGGACTATATAAAAACTTCATTTTCAATTATTTGTGTAAAACAAGGAATACTTGTATTTAAACTTCTGAAATAAAATTTACTTATGAGATGAAGTTCTGTGGTAGAAACTTTATTATCTTTAATACCATTCTAACATATTAAAATGTTGCTAAGATTTATGATGTAATTTCTGCTGAATCATTTGAGTATCCACATATAAGATATGTGGATATTCAAATGTTTTTATATAAATGTCAATGATAATTTAAAAAATTGTCATTAACATTTATATAAAAGTAATTTTATTACTATTTTGAACAAATTACTGAAAAAATATTGTATTTCCCTTATAGTAATATCTACTTTAAATATAACGTTATTATAAAAGTTTTTTTTATTGAATGCTAAAATAATATATAAATATCATGCCATTTCGTATTTTCCTTTTACATAATCAGAATGTTATTTTTTAATGTTCTTTTAAATAGATAAATGTGCCATTATCTATAAAATATACAATATATTGACAGAATGCAGTGTCAGAGATTGCTTTTTCACGTATTTATGATGATCTATAAAATTTGTAATCAAATTTGTGTGATTCATGATCAATTAGCAAATATTTGATGATTTTCTTTTCTGCAGAAGAGTAAATTTGCACTTCTGATGATTTGTGGGTGCTTATTAATTTTCTTTTCTATCTGCTGCGAATAATTTTGTTTATGTATTTTGATTTTTTTTTATCTTTTATATCTTTTAATTTGGTAACTATAATTTAATACAACTATATTTTAAATAATAAAAATCAAAATTTTTTAAAGTATATATGAAAATCAGCTTGATTAACATTCAGTTAAATATCATAAACCATGAATTTACTACCAACTTTTATTTATTTCTCACAAAGTATTAAAAGTTCAAAAAATTTTCGTTTAAAATACTATCTTAAATTATGAAATTAATAATAATTTAATTATTAATATGAATTTTAATGAAGATAATGGCAACATTTTGTGATTACTAAATTATAAATTTCAATAACATATAGAATCTATCATAATCTGAATTAGATTATCTATCATAATCTGAATTATCATAATCTGTTATATATACATATATTAAAATTTATAAAAATTTTTAATTTATTTTTTAGTTTAAAAATAAATAAAATGATTTTTTTTTTATTTGATATTTTACTTTATTTGTCATTAATTAATTAACATTGTAAAATTTTTAACAGAATGGAACTGTTCAAAGTTATGTTCCTATCACAATGGATGTGTATTATTCTCCAAATCTCATTCATCCCATTTGGGAAGTACCTAGGATACTTGGTATGGAACAATATATAGAACAGCTACAAAGTATTATAATCCCATATCTAAAATTAGAGTATGTTATATTTTATATTTTGATTATATTTTTTTGTTTAAAAACAATCAAATTTATCAGAGAATTAGTTTTTAAAAACAAAAAATTAAAAACTGATATATACTTATATATTTCTGTTATTCTTTATTCAATAAAATATTTTAAACTATTTATACATTCACAATTTCTTTGAAGCATTGACATTTTTAAAGGTTTCATTTTATCATCAAATAAAAGTAAAACAAAATTACAATAAAAATAATTTAAATGTAAATTTATAAATTCAAATATACTTTATTCATGAATAAAGTATCAATAAAAAAATAATCAAATAAAACTCATTAGTTTTATTTGATTATTTTTTTCTAATAACTTAATATTCAATAATTAAATTTCATATTTGTTTTAATTCTGTGACCAGTTTGTTTTATATATTTTGATACCTTATAAATAGTCCAAAAATATTAAATGTCTGTGGAATTCCGGACGGATGGAAAAGTGGAATTGACAGGCAAATGGCCTAAAAACCCGGTCCACATTAAACGCATGAGCAACGACGACGAATGAGGCTGACAACTCTAATGATAGAGGCGGAGAGCAACATTGAATAAATTTAATAGCTTCTTTATTTTAACATATAAATAAACATGAGAGAGAGAATTAAAAATACAATCTCATTTCCCGACACAAAGTTGGAGAGAAATACCTGCAAATCTGATGACTTCCTATCGTTGATATCGATGGCACAATAAACAGTCTTTAGTCTATCAATTAACAGTCTTTAGTCCAGATTCTTGTCGTAATTTATCTCCCGGATGACAATACAGATGTGAAGATTGGTGGGTGAGCGACAGAAAGAAAGAAAAAAAAAAAAAAGAAAGAAAAGAAAAAGACTGAACCTACTGGAATGAGACGGCGATGTTCTTGGGGGTGGACCGTGAGTTCGCCGGTTGACCGTGTTTCTACCACCATGATGTAGCACGTGTAAGGTGTTAAAATTGTAAATTGTTAATTTGATGTTAAAAGTTTTAAATTATAATTTAACATATTTATAAATGTTTGATTGTAAATTCGCATAACTGGGGTTATTGCTTTGTTAATTTTAAATAAGAAATAATGAAAATTTAAATATTATGTAAATCGCTGACGCATATAAGTGGTGGCGTCCATGAGACGAGACACTTTCCTTTGTGCCGATGGTAGCTACGAGTGGTCCGGCTGTGCGTCTTTGTTGTGTGTTCGTGTTCCTGTATTTTGGATCTTTTCTGTTTCTTTTTCCAGCAAGGAGCTACGGAACTGTATGTAGTGATAATTTTATTTATGTTAAAGTTTGGTCCAACTCTAATAAAAGTTATTTTTTTCATGGCATCAACTGCTTCTTTATTGCGAGACTTAACCGACTTCGACTGGATATTAATGTTAAAATACGGATAAATCGCCGAGAACCGTCAAGTGACAGGGGAGAGGTCCCGGACCTTTATACAGATACACACAAACAGTTGATCTTGTAGCTCCAGCGGTCGACGACTGTGAACAGTCGGTGACTGTGAGTACTTGACAAAATTCGTTTACGCAAGGACTCAAATCAGGGAAGGACTTGTTGAATGCGATAATGACTTTTTGGAGAGCCACGGCAACTTAATGTCTCGGTAATGACGTTCGGTGAGAACGATGTTTCAGTCAGAGTTATCTTTCGGACCACACCCGAGATTAGACTAGCTACCAAAACTGTCGTAAGACTGGAATCCATAAGCTAGATGTCTCGACTGAACCAAAAGCTTCTAAGACCAATTGGAAAAGGTTGACTTTGTGAAAAAGCGGTTGACTTTGTAAAAAGCGTGTACCTTGGTCTCTTCAGCTCTTTTATTTGGCTAACCTCTTCTCACCTTTCTCTCCTGGGGATGGTTGTTATTCTCTCTTACACAATCATCAGATATCTCAGGTGTCATCCATTTAGACTTTGAATTGATTCTTGAATAAACCTTCCAAGATTTATTGTCTAGTAAAATAATCAAGCAATTTGATATATCCTGTTTTTGAATCGAACTGCGTCATTAAAATTTATATCAATTGCGTCATTTGATATCGATTCGAATTCGCGACAAAAGGAAAAAGGGGGGATTTCCGACCCCTACATGTCTAATTTTAAATGTAAAAGAAAAACTAAACTTATAGTTGTTTTAAGTAAATTAAATAAATATTTAAAGATTTGTTGCATAGAAATAAAAATCAATAGGAATAAAGCAAACTGAAAACTAATTAATAAACAATAATGTATAATAATTTAGATTTAGATATATTAGTACTTATGATAGATAAACAAATATAAAATTATATATTTGTTTATCTGCTTTTTTATTTTAATTTTTAAACATTTTTAAAATTTTCAAGGATATTTTTGTCATCTAATTTTTTAAAATATTTTTA
This sequence comes from Olivierus martensii, assembly GCA_000484575.1. Taxonomy (NCBI): domain Eukaryota; kingdom Metazoa; phylum Arthropoda; class Arachnida; order Scorpiones; family Buthidae; genus Olivierus; species Olivierus martensii. Next base: position 86,684 of record AYEL01070017.1, read on the forward strand.
TAGCAACTATATTTTACTTTTTTCTGTATCAGTATGTAAGAAATTCATAGTTTGATTTTGTCCCAACCATTATAGGACACCTTGTATAAAATATAATTTATTATTATATATTTTAATAGGTCATCATCATCAATTCCAATATTTTGGTTTAATAATAATTTTCTGATTATTACTAAATTTTGTAGTTTTCATTTCCATCTCCCCAAAAAATTAAACCTAACTTTAGTTGGAATCTTTATTTTAGGGTTTGGAAAGTAATAATCTTGGACATATTTTCAATCAGAATCAAAAACATGATTCTCACTCTAATGATTGAAAAATATTGGTTGGAAATTAGCTAATTTCTAATGAACTAATAACTAGATTAAAATTTAACTAAAACTAAAAAATAATCAAATAAGAAAATAAACAACAAAAATAATAATAATAATTATTATTATTATATAAAATTTATAATTTATAATATGTACTATTTTACAAAATAAATAATTCCTAACTTTTTTTGTAGAAGTAACAGAGAAAAATTGGAATCTAAAGGAAATGAATATCAAATTAAGCCTTATATCTTGCTAACAGGACCAACTGGATGTGGAAAAAGAACTATAGTTAAATCGTTGTGTAGATGTCTTAATCTTCATTTTTTTCAAGTAAAATATATTTTCTTTAAAATATGTTTTTTAATATTTGAAAACTATAATTTTGTCAAATTACAATTTCTTAAGAGAATTAAATATATATGTGTTACATCCAAACACCAAAATTGCACAGTGACCAAAAAAACAGCCACAATGCATTGTGGCCAGTTCCATACGACCAAACACTGATGCTCAACATTATTTTTTTTGTGGCCATTACGAGGCAATCACAATATGTTGTGGGCAACTCCACCAAAACCAATACATATTCTGAGTGTTTTGAAATGACCACAGACTGTTTTGAAACAGATCAGAGCATGTGTTTGTAGTAGTGAGCTCCATGTTACTAATAGTAGCGGAATTCCGCTACTGGTAATGGAATTTTAACCATTTACCTGTATATCGGCGATGGCAGCTAAATCTTGAAAAAGGAGCAACATTTTGGACATGGGATTTCAATTATATGTATTTTTACAATATTTCTATTTTCTAAATCATAAATGAAGTATTTCCAGAAGTAAAATGTTTCCTTAAAAATTTTAAAAGATTTCAATAAGAACACAATCTATCATTGGGTTGTCGTTTTGAACTGGCAACAATGTATTGTGGCTATTGATTTTCATATTCTTTAATATCTAATAAAGAACATGAATTTTATTAAAACATTTGAATAATGTTTGTTTTCTTGTAATTTATCAGCTAAGATTTACATCTGAGTCAGAGGTTATTCTTTAATATTTGATTCCTGAAAACTGAACTTTCAATTGGTTTCTTTATATTATCTGGACTTCTTGGAGGTCAGTGCAGGAAATTTTAGAATATATCTTATTGCCATTCTACTTAGTTCTAAGAATAACACAAAAAATGGTTGCTTTTGCATATTCAGCTAAGGCTAAATTTAAATGATAAAATTGCCTATTTTTTCCACTCATATTATCTTCTTTTCTACAAAAAGAAGATAAATATGTATTCTGCTAAGTCTCCCTATTTTAAAATAAGTACATCTAGGAATAATTAACTAAACTCTTATAAATTCAGTTCTTAAAAATGTATTAACTGATTACAAAGGAAGATTCAATAACAAATAACATGCCTAATAAATATATATAATTAAACTCAAGATTCTGGATAAATAAGGAGAGAATTATTTCTCATTCTTTTGTTAAATTAAAAATTAATAATCAAATTAAAATAATTTTGTAAATAGACATCATTTGAAAAGCCTCTCTCATAAATATTTTTTTTGTTTATTCTTAGTGCTATAGATATTGTTCATTTATTCTTACAGGCACTATTACTATGACATTTTGAATTGCACAGAAAACTTTTTGACTTGTACACTTGCATTTATTATTGTTACAGTAACGTATGTAGTGGCACATGATGAAACCTTGTTGGGACCCAGAGGAGAATCCTGATGCTTTCCGTAGCATACTACTACAAACACATGCCCTGATCTGTTTTAGAACAATCTGTGGTCATTCTGAAACACTCAGAACATCTATTGGTTTTAGTGGAGTTGTCCATAACGCATTGTGGTTGCCTCATGATGGCCATGAAGTGATATAATGTTCAGCATCAGTGTTTAGTTGTTTGGAACTGGCCACAATGCATTGTGGCTGTTTTTTTTTTGTCATTGTGCAATTTCAGTGTTTGGGTGTAACATATATAATTAATGAACTTACTAAGAAAAAAATATTTATTAGAATATCTAGATTTTAATAAATTTATATTTGTTAAATATAGTTGTTATTTAAAATATTTAATTGTTTCTGATATGATGATAATATTTAATGTGCAATAAATATTTTTAGCAATACTGTCATTTTAATTCCTTAAATAAATGTCATCTTGTAATAAGATGACTTAACAGCCTTATATTTAATAAATATATATTTTGAATAATAAGAAGCAAACCTCTAAAATTTGAATTCTCCATAATATTTGATTTTTTAGATAACTTAATAGCAGATGTTGGGTATACAAATGAACAAAGGTTTTCTAAATAATTATCTATATACATTCACTTTATCCATCTGTTATCCATTCACTATCAAATTGTTTAGTGCAGCATTTCCCAAATTTTTTCTATGATGGAACACTTCGCAAATCCTGAAATTTTTATGGAACATTTTGGTTATTTTATAGTTTAGGTAGATATTAATAAATAAATTAATTAAGCAAAACAAGCATTTTTTATTAAATTGTAATTATGTAAAATAAACTAGCAACTCCAGTTTCAACTGAGTACAGAATTTTAATTAAATCATATGAGACACATTAATTTTCAAAATTTTTTACGGAACACTTATAGATCTTCTGCAGAACATAGTTTGGGAAATGATGGTTTAGTGAATCAATGGAGAATCAAATTAGAATGCTTCTTCATGGAGCATTCCAATTTTAGAGGTTTTTTTCTTTTCCAAATATATATAAATATAGGAAAAAATATATATTATAGTATTAAAGTGTTAAATTGTAAAATATTTGTTGGAAGAGGTCGGGGGTTATTGAGGAAAGAAAATAAACTAAGTTGGTGTGGCAGCCTAGCTGACTCTGGTGTTGTGTTCTTTATCTGTTCTTCTTTTAAAATCTTAAGATAATTATACATCTTCGTAGCCTTACATATATATATAAATTTTGAAAATATATCATCACATTACAAGATGGCATTCATTTAAACAATAAAATGACAATATCTCTAAAACTGTTTTTTGCATATTGAATGCTATTATAATTTGGAAGGATTTAGATAAATTATATTTTACAGCAAGTCTTAAATAAATAAATTTATCCTCTGAATTTCTTTCAGATAATTTGTAAAAATCTCAAAACCAAAGCATTATAGACTATTCAAATTTTAGTTGTGCTTCATTTTTATATTGTAACTATATGACTACTAATTTTGAAATTTCCAGATGCATAAAATGATTTTATTTTAAATTTTTCAAATTTTATGTATTTGAAACTATTTATCATACATAAAAAATACTATAATCATTTGAAATATTTTTTAATAAAAAAAAGCTATAATACTATTTACTACCAATAAAAGATATATTTTTATGAATGCTTTCAGAAATCTGTATATTACTAATTTTGATACTTCTAAAATATCAGTATATTCAGAAACAGAAAAAATATTTTAAATAATTTTAATGATGAAAGATAAATATAAATGAAACTGAGAAGTTGTTATTATTTTTTATTAAATTGTACAGTTTCCTGATTCCAATAAGAATAATTCTAAATTTTGTAGAAAAAATAAATCTTCATTAGGTTAATTTTTTGAACATGTAAACTTTCTAATTATTCAGTTTATTCAGCCATCTTCAATTGATAGAATATAAATTGTGAATATTTAACATCTTCCCATACCTTTTTTAATTTATTTTTATTTCTCCTTTCTTATTATTTTGGGTATTTTATTTAGTTTAAGGATTAACTTGCATTTCATGTTCTCTGCCTCAGAAAATTGAAAATTACAAATTATGGAATAGAACTTCCATCTTCCCAACAAACTCATTTGTCACTGATGTCATCTATTCTAAATTAATATCAATCTGATTCGAGATATGGAAGAATCAAAGAATAGTCTCTTATCAATAATTTTATAATCAAGAAATAATTATTGTTAAAATATAAAGAAGATGACATGAACTGTTTTATCTGTAAACTAGAAATTGAAGTTGTTGCATGACTGTATGTAAATGAGCTAAGCAGGGGACTTGTAAAAATTGGTATAGAAAGGATCTTTACTACTAGAAGAATGAGGTGTAGTCTAGAATTGCAACTGCATTAGTGACTTTCATTTCTCTCTTGTGATATCAACAACAAATTGTTTTTTGTATCAGAATATGGAGGTAATTAGAACAAGTTATTAAAGTTATTTATTAATTCCGATTAATAAATTTATTGTTGTTTTTGGATCTTTGAATTAATGATTAAACAGGTTTCATCATTACTTTGTTTATTGCTTCATTATTGTTTCAATAAATCTTTTTAACATTTTTTGATTCGATAAATTATTTTTATTATTTAAATTTATTTGTTTTTAGATTTATTCAGTTTATTAGTTATTAGTGCATTAACATCTTTTTGTTATTTTTTATAACTGTGAAGATCCAATTGTTTTTAGTTTATTTTCAAGAAGTTAGAAGACTTGGCTAAATAGAACTTGGAATCTTAGAGCTGTAAAATGTTGTAGTATTATTAATTATTGCTAGTTTTGAATATTGTGATTTTGCAAAATTAAATATAAATTGGAACAAGAATACCAGCATGTAAGAATAAAAAAAATTAAAATTAAAAAAATTTGAGTTTATGCTTTATAGAATTTTATATATTGGAACTACATTAAATGCTACCATCTTGATACTAGTTAAATAAGTTTTGCCATAATAATCCAACTAAAATTTATAAATTCTTTTAATGCTCTCTTTTTTCCACCAATAGTTTTATTAACATTTTAGCACTCCTTTGTATGATATATTATGTGGCTATATTTCATTTTACCTACATCAACAAGCTAATTAATATCCTCCAGGGAAAACCCAAAGAAGATTAGCCAGCTAATATGCTCCAGACTGTTAATCACTTTAATCTTTCTTCCTTTCCTTGTAGAGTTAAATTATTACTACAGCTTCCATTCTTTGTTATTAACACTATTATCCTTGCTGTATCTCTCAACTTATTTTTAATAAATTCATAACTTTGCATATATTACTTAAATACATAAAAACACAGCACCTCTTGCAGTAAAGTATCAAACTAAATTTATTTAAGCTAATAAATTTAGTTTGATACTTTATTGCAAGAAGTGCTGTGTTTCCTTTATTTAAGTAGTCTTAGTTGAAGCAGTTTAATAGTATTGTTTGCATATATTTACATAAAAATTAATATTTTGACTTCCTTAGAGGAAATTCTTGTATAATTTTCACAAAATTTTCGAAACACGTTCCTTCATAGATTGTAAAATTTATTATCCAGTACACTGTATACATACTAATATCTTCAGGATCTATACAACAATTGGTAATAATCTAATACTTATATATTTCAGAAAAGTTCTATACTTTGTTATGAATAAAATAAACCATCAACTATAAATTTCTGATCTATTTTCCAGCTGCAAGGCCTTACAAAACAAAGCTTTATGTACTTGATGTTTTGATTTATTTGATGATGCAATTTCCATAGAAAAATACATAATTTAATTGAAATTTTTTTCTTTAACTAAAGTGTTTGATTTTATAATATTTTTATATTGTCTATTATTAATTTACGTTGATTTATAAAAGATATAAATGATATAATATAGAAAAAAGTTAAAATTCTTTTCTTTATTCATGTTTACTATAATTCTGATTATTTTAATTTATCTCAGACTATTTGTTCATTTTAATTACTAAATAAATAATAGACAATGACTGTGATGTTGAAAGAAGAAAACTTCAAACTAGAAGCTAATTGGTATGAAATAATCAGCTGGTTTATTTCCTGCATTCTTACAATTGATTATTATTGATATTTATTTATTAAATAACTTTTAGCATTTTAATAATAATATTTAAACAAAAATCACTTTATTATACAGTTATTCCTCAGGTTTAACTGTCTCAACTTATGACTATTCATATGTATGACAGTGATGAAATTCATCAATTGTGATTAGTCAATGCAATTCAGTGAGTTTAAGTCATTCAAGTCCCTGACTCAATAATACGATATACAAAAAGCATCTTTTTTTTGTGTCTGATTCTTGTAGTTTTGTGTTATTTATGTTTAAGATATAATGTAGAGTCTTAGTAAACATAAGAAATGGTATATTCATAAATTTCAGGAATTTTTGATTTCCAACATACAACCAAAACCAATCCAAATTTAGGACCATCTGTATTATAATTAGTTTATTTATATATTTCAATGAATACAATCATTTGTAAAAATTTATTTATATTGTCATTCTCTGGACCTTGACCTATTAGGGATACATTGCAGTTGATTCATTTACTAAATATTAATTTCTTTTCTTTTTAGGGATAATTTAAATAATTATGATTATTAGGGATAATTTAAATAATCAAAAGGTTATTATTTTTAATTTTGTTGGTTGAAGCCAACTTCAATTAGGAATCTAATTGGAATAAAAATGTAAGTTCTGTATTTTCTGAACACTTATATGTTATCATATATTAATCATATTTATTTCTGCTTTTAATTTTGCATTTGATCTTTGAACTTATAATTTGACAAAAATTCTCTTTGGAATTTTTAATATTTTCTGATAAATTCATTCTAAAATACATTTATTATAATACGTAAATGATGAAAATAATATATATATATTTGTTTATTTATTTATATATAAAAATTACTTAAATTACTATTATTTTGTAAATTTAGTATTTTTATACAGTTAAAATAAAATTTACTATATATATAATAAATCTGAAATGCCTACACTTGTGTATGCACTCATAATGCAAGAACAGCTGAATGGATTTTTATGAAACAACTTTTGTTTGTTAGGAGATTTACATAGAAAGTTTAAAAATAGTACTGATTATTAGAAATTGATTTTATATAATGTAATTAGCATAAATTATTTGATATAAAATCCAAGATGGAAGTTGATGCTATTTGAACAACCTCATTGAGTTACAGTGACCATATCACTTGTTACTGGCTTATATCATTGAATTACACTGATCATATCTTTGGTAACTGAGCATCTCATTGGATCATAATGGCCACATAAATTGTTGCATGTGACCATTATAACTCAATGACACTGTTCAGTTACTAAATTAAACTTTGATTAGATTTAGTGACCAGGTGATGATATGCTATTAGAGATATCTAATCATATATACACATACACACACATAAATTTTGATACAGGGTCCGGTAAAAAGATCTGAGGGTTTTTAATTAAAAATAACGCACTTATTACAAAACCTTTAAACATGTTTATTTATGCAACATATTGGGGTACATGTGCCATTTAACAGACAGTAACACAAACCTTGAAAACCACTGTAAGCTTTGACAAACATTTAATGTGATTCTGCAGCAGTTTTCTTCAAATGATAACAAAAAATCAATGATGTCAGCAAATCGTAACATGTAGGCACAAAAGTCGACATTTTTAACACGTAAAAAACATGTGTTATTGTATGAAACTTGTATTGTTATGAATTGAATGTTGTTGACAGATGTCAAAAGAAAACAATGGCGCCAATGATGCGGTTTGATAAAAGGTACATTGACATATGGCGCCATTTATTGGCAAATTCCGGTTTCATATTTACACACCTGATAAAGTTAAACTTTAACTTATAATTCTTAAAGTTAAACTTTAACTTATAATTCTTAAAGTTAAACTTTAACTTAATGTTATTGTTCTTACTTGTACTAACAAGTAAGAACAATATTTCTCTTAAAGAATCAACTCAATCGAGTAAACTAATTGAGAATGATAATGCAGAAATATTTTTAAATTTAATTGAACGCATAATCATTTTAATCCCAATCCAAAGCAACATATAGTCTAGTCACAAAGCATATTGTGTTAATTATTTATTCAACAAAGTACAAAATGATTTTGATTTGGGTGTTAAGTAGCCATGTTTGTACGTCGGCCGGATTAGCTGCTTTCGGCTTTCCACTCTGAAGGATTGGATTGGATTCTCGGATCCTACCTCTTGGAAATATTTATTTTATGGTCCGGGTTCGGCCTGTCGATCCCGTCCTCTCTACTCCGGCTGACCCTTCCTCAGTGGGCAGCAATGGGTTTCCTGTGGAAGGGCTTGTTTCATCCATCGATGGTTTTACTCCACCACTTAGTAATCTATCTTAAGTAGAAAATGACGGTTTGTTATATATATGTTACAGGACAAACCTGAATTCAGGAAATACTAGAATTTCCATATGTTACAGGACAAACCCGAATTCAGGAAATACTAGAATTTCCTACAGGCAAACCCGAATTCAGGAAATACTAGAATTTCCTAGTCAAAACGAGAACGCCTAACGCTTGTCGGATGTTCTAGTATTTCCTAGGCCGAACTTGAAATGCCAAACATTTCTTGGACGTTCTAGAATTTCCTAGGCCGAATTTGAAATGCCAAATATTTCTTATTCAAAGTCCGGAATTTCTAGTTTTTCTAATCAAAACCCGAAGTTGCAAATAAAAGTCTTCATTTCTCATGTATTCCCGCTCAGAGTTCGATATTTGACAGCAGAAATTCTTTCTTTGGAGAATATTCGCAAGGATAAACAAATCTCCTTGAGGAAGGTTGCAATCTGCGCCAGTGGAAGGGCACAGGCTAAACACAGGCTTTCAATGCACGAAACATTGTGTATCTAAATTATGTTTGTGCAAAAGAATAACATTTTGTGTAATTCTAAATGCCACAAAAGCCTACCTTGCAAAAATAAATAAGAGGTACCTAGTTGTGTTTTTATTTTTGTATTTACGGTAATACCGTGAATACAAAACTTGTTGATTATTTGACTAAAAACATGAATTAATTATAAACATTATTATACTGAACATAATGCATATTTTTATTATTTGATAGGAAATAACAATTTCATTCTTATTTTCTGTTGAGAAAATGAAATAAGACGAATCGAAACAGAGTTGACTCTCATTCATTATTACATGGTTGACTTTAAAGAACTATGTAATAATGAATACAAGAATTTCAATGCACGAAGAATATTTTTTATGGACAAATATTTTAATATTTTTATTAGTCGAAGTTCAACATAAAATACGAAGTAAAAAAATTAAAAAGTTGAAAATCACAACTAGGTGCCTCTTATTTATTTTGCAAGGTAGGCTTTTGTGGCATTTAGAATTACACAAAATATTATGCGATGTCTTAACTGAAGAAAGAGGAAAAGGCAAAGGCAAAAAATATCAGATGAGGAAGAACTTTCCTCATCAGAAACAAATTATATGCTTGAATGTTTTTGATTTTCATGAATACAAATCGATATTAGCAATAAAAATGTCTATAATTAATGTAAGAGTAATAATACATGTTACAAAATAAAAAAAGATCGTATATTTTTTTATTCACTGTTCTGTTTCACCTATTCCCATTATTTACGTGTTAAGATGACCTCGTTTAGCGTTTAGTTTCTTTGTAACGTATTCCCGCGTTAAACGGGGTCTTCTATCTAACATTGTTGTGGTAAAAACAACTGTACCACAGATCTGTGAACTGTACAATTCATATTCACAGATGTCGATGGCTCATCATGAATTTCTATCATTGGCCAAGGCCGAAGAATAAATAAAACTGGATGTAGTTAATTACTGTATTAAAAATACTAAAACTGAGTTCATGAATTTTTTTTTTAAACTAAAATTTTGAAGTTAAGATTTTTTAGCAAAAACTTCATAACTCTACTGAATGAAAGTTTGAACTTTCAACTTGCTCTAAAAATCCATATTATTTAAATAAATCTTATCTGTAAATATTCCCTCTTTAATTATATTCACCATCATTGCGGTGTATATAATTTTACTACGAAAGTAAGACAACATAAAGCGTAATTTTAGATATCTATGTATCTGTCAGCAAACTGGAGGAGGAAATGAATCTCAAAATGCATTTATTTCATTGCAATATAGTACTCGATTTTATATAATAATTTTAATCTCTAATCAGTTACTACATACATACCCGATCGACTGTGAGTTGCCAATTGTATGACATATTCATGTATGTATATCAATGAACATGCTACAGGGTAGCGGCGTACTATATTTTGATTCATCCATAGATCGCGTGGAGTCAGCTGACAATTTTAAGAATGGATATCCGGTGAGATATTCAACTAATTCTTTAAATACAATAAATAATTTGAAAATTGTTTTTGACGTTTCCTTCCATCATGAAAATTTATTTAGATTTTTCGATAGCTGGATCGATAACGTGGTGATTGCAGTCGGATTGGCCACGTGGAAACGCTTCGGCTTTCCATTCTGGTGGACGTGGGTTCGAATCCCGGGTCTCACCCCTTGAAAATATTTATCATGGAGTCCGGGCCCGGCCCATCGATCCCCGTCCTTCACAATCCGGCTGATTCCTCCGCAGGGGTGGGCAGCCTGTGGAAGGGCTTGTTTCGCCCCACCAGTTAGTATTCTCCCTGAATGGAAAGTGGCGTCATCTGTTAACAAAAATAGTATTCTTCAAGAATGGAGTGTGGTGTCATCCGTTGACCAGAAAAAACGTAGTGATTGCGGTTCGAATCCCGCCGAAATATTTTTTAAATTAATAAAATCAATTTATTCTAGTCACCTTTAATAGTGTTTTTTCGTGATATTTATCTTGACTTTGAGGCTATTATCAGTATACTTATTTTCCTATGTTTTTTTTGCTTATTTTACGCCCCTTTCAAATCAAGGAAATTACTAAGAGGCGGGGCCAGTTCCAACCACGGGTTGCACCCACACCCGTGGAGGGGGACCGGATGATGAAGGACGAGGATCGCCGGGCTGGGCCCAGCACCCCGAAAAACTTTTCCGGAGTTTCCAGACCCGGGGCTTCCTGCGTGGCACTCCGACAGTGTTAACAGTCGGCCATCCGGCCGCCCCTTATTATCGTATTCTGAATTTACATTTTTTTTGGATATAAATGAGTAATTATTTTATACTATAAAGAATTCATTGTGTGTATATATATATATTTATGAATATATTATAAATAATTACTTTTTTATGTTATATCAAAAATTCTTTTTATAATGTGTCATAAATTCATAATACAAAAATTGATAACTTCGGGGTTTACGCAGTAATTCTTTTACATTAAATATGATTAGAGCATTTAAAAATTTTTATTTATTTTATTAATTCGTGTATTTTCTGTTTGAGGAATTTTTTGATTATATTGAATTACGACACATAATCACAAGAGAGATTTGACAGAGACCACTTTTGAAGCGACATCACGAATAATGGATCTACCGGATAGAGTTCAACAGCTGGGCCTGGGTCCCTCCTGAAAAACTTGAAGTACGAGCATAAATCGTTGAGTATGAGATACGGAAGTGAATCTTATCTTTTCACGGAAACAACTGCGTTACTAAGTAGCCATCCAGCCATTAATTTCGCATAATCACAAGAGAGATTTGACAGAGATCACTTTTGAAGCGACATCACGAATAATGGATCTACTGGAGAGTTCAACAGCTGGGCCTGGGTCCCTCCTGAAAAACTTGAAGTATGAGCATAAATCGTTGAGTATGAGATACGGAAATGAATCTTATCTTTTCACGGAAACAACTGCGTTACTAAGTAGCCATCCAGCCATTAATTTTTCAAAAATTCTTTTTATAATGTGTCATAAATTCATAATACAGAAATTGATAACTTCGGGATTACGCAGTAATTCTTTTACATTAAATATGATTAGAGCATTTAAACATTTTTATTTATTTTATTAATTCGTGTATTTTCTGTTTGAGGAATTTTTTGATTATATTGAATTACGACGCATAATCACAAGAGAGATTTGACAGAGATCACTTTTGAAGCGACATCACGAATAATGGATCTACTGGAGAGTTCAACAGCTGGGCCTGGGTCCCTCCTGAAAAACTTGAAGTATGAGCATAAATCGTTGAGTATGAGATACGGAAATGAATCTTATCTTTTCACGGAAACAACTGCGTTACTAAGTAGCCATCCAGCCATTATTTTTGGAGACATCTACTTTTGAGAATGTTCTGTGTATTGTGCACTTGATTGCATATTAAAATTATATTAATATATTTATATTCGTCCAAAAAATAAATACGAAATTATTCTTTCTTTTTACAAATACACAGCGCTAAAATCAAGACAGAATGACAAAAAAAAAATCAATAAAACATGAATAAATTTAAATTTATTGGCTAGTTGTTAGTTTTTAGCATCGATGGCTTTTAGTTATGCCATTGAATCACACAAGAGAAATTCTTGTTGGTGGCCAGATCATAAGGAGCACAGATTAATGTATTCTTAATCTGTGATGATGAGGTTGAAGGTGGAATAGCATCGATGGCTTTTAGTTATGCCATTGAATCACACAAGGGAAATTCTTGTTGGTGGCCACATCATAAGGAGCACAGATTAATGTATTCTTAATCTGTGATGATGAGGTTGAAGGTGGAATTCAATGGACAGGGCTCAGACCCCTCCTGAAAAACGAAGTGTCAGACCAAGATCCTCCGAGTTGTTAGGCGCATGTTTTACCACACAATTTTATTGGCATTAAAAGTAAAAAAATTTTGGCGGGATTCAAACCACAATCACATTAACTATCGATCCAGTTCCAAGTATCGAACTATCGATAGGAACATGAAAAATTTAATTCAATCACCATAATTGAATAAAGCATTAAAAAAAAAAAAAAAAGATTTTTAAAGATTTATTGAATGCAGACTTAATATTCCTTTTGTATTTGAAAAGATCAAATGAAATTGAACTTAATTTCCTATGTATACAGGAAATCCTTTACATACAATACTGTTTATCATTGGAAAGTGGATTTTAATTGGCAGCTTGGCAATATCAGATGGCAAAAGTGCAATTTTGTATTCTTAAAGTCAAAGATATTAGAAGTGGTTTCAATGGTGGGGATATGCTAAAAGCTTTGTTTTAGCAGAAAAATTTCTTTGGAAACTTTTTTACCAAAAAATTTTGTAATATTGGAATACAGCAGTTTAAAACTATTAAGTGTCTCATATATATATATATTCATCACAACAGAATGACTTTAAATTTTAAGACAAATATTTGCTAATTTCAGCTTTGACCAAGCATAATTTTCATACAATTTTTATTACAGTATTATATGGGTAATCTAATAATTTGTTTACAGGACTTATTTTTCCTAGAATAGATTATAATTTTCAAATAAAATTGCTTAATTTCTTTCTTTTCATCTAACATGAAATTGAATTTATGCAAAATATTTATTATTTTACATGAATTCAATATTATTTTGTTTATATATTAAAAAACATGTAAAAATTGATCAAGTGAAAAATTACTACTACTACAAAATATTAAAAGTTTTAATAATAGAACAAAACAATATTTTTATGCATCATTCTGAATATGTTTTCCATTATCCTAGATATTTCTTCATATTGTTCCATGTAAACCTTTAACATTTCAATACCTTAGACTTTATATAAAGTTCATAAGAATTAAAAATATCAATTCAGTCATTGTAGTTGTTACAGAAATTTATTATTTGTGGGACAATCTAGACTGATTCATTTGCCTATATTTTATATACTATATCTTAATATTATGATACTTTAATTCTATTTGAACTTTGTTAAAAAATACTCCAATAAAATATTTATTGGAGTATTTTTTATATTATTATTTAAATATTGGAGTTATTTAAAATATTTTTTTAAAAATTAAAGTAAATTATTAATTTTGCTGAATTTATATTAATATATTGCAAGGGGACTATGTGCTTCAATGATCTCACTGAGCTGTTGGCAGTTCAACTTTGACATAATGGCCAGAAATTAGGAACCTGACAAAGTGATGCCTGAAATTGTCTGAACTATTGAGGAGATAGCCCCTCTATCAGACTATATCACTGTTGGTTGACTGGTTGACTATATCACTATATCATCATTATTTTCATTTAGTCAATTTATTAAACCTTACCTGTTTTACTTAATTAATTTTATACCAATTACAAATGATATATCTATATGTCATGGATTTTGATTACTTCAGACCATGCCAATTGATATTCAAAGTAAAGAAACTAGACTATCAAACAGATTTACAACTGAACTGAAATGGACAACAAAAATGGAAATGAAAGTATGAATGAGATTGGGTATGTGGAATGGGAATAAATGAAAGGAAATGAATAAGATGTGAATAAGACATACAAATATAGGCTGAATGTGCTCTGTGTAAGTGAAAAATGTTGAAAAGGATATGCATTTGAATGTGTAAAGAATGAAATTGTGGGAATACAGTCTGGGATAAAAGATAATGAGTAAATGAGAATTGATGTGGGTGTGCTGATGAATGAGAGAACAAAAAAGTGTATGTTAGATTACAAGTATGTTAATGACAGAATAATATAGATAAGGATAAAGCTAGAACTACAGAGGGTATTTCTGATAACTGTATGCTACTGTAGATGATATGATAAATGAAAATCATGATACTTAACAAGTGATTGTGACGAGATCTAAATAGCAGAATTGGTGTGAAAAGCAAAGGTGAGAAATATGGAGATTCTAGAATGAATGATAATGGAGAATGATTACCAGAAGTCTGTGCTGAAAGAGGTTGACTCAAACACTTTATTTAGGCACAGTCTTCTATCAATTACTTCCCATTATCATTCAGTCTAAGATAACTATATTTCTCATGTCCATTCATCAATACACTTGGGAGAGCCATGACAGAAATCAGAGGAATATGACTGACTTGATTGTGTGTGATGAAAGATCGAGGAAGTATTGATGTGAGTGAAATGGACAAGCTCCATTTGAAGTAAGAGATATGAGATGATGTGTGAAAAAGCTGGATTCAACAAATGAGAATGTATGTAATGTGGAGGGTGTATGGGACATACTTTATGGAACATGTAGTGAGTGATGCAAGATAAGTGCATGAAGTGGAACATGTAGTGTTGCAATAGTTGATGAAGTGAGAGTAGATAGGAAGAAGGGGGATATTGGTGGAATGATGAGGTGGCACATATTATGACTGAAAAAAGAAAGCATATTTGGGAATGTTAAATGGAAATGTGATATCAGTTAAGTATAAGAAATGTAAGAAAGAGTATGCAAAGATAGCAAAACAGAATAAGAAGTGATGAGAGAGAGAGAATGAGAAACTGCAAATGATTTTGAAGGGAATAAAGAATGAATAAATATAATAAGGATTAATTCATAGTACTTATATGTATTTAATTTTTTCCTTTTTTAATTCTACCATTAAATTTTTTTAAGATATCAAAAAGATACTTTGATCAAGCCATTATAAATATGCTTTATATTAATTTAAATATATATATATAATATACAACAAAAATAATTTTATTTCCATTAAATATAATTTTTTTTAACAGTTCTGGAAATATATGAAAAATTCGAGGAGGGAACTAGATACAGGTATGTCAGGTATGAAAATAATAAAAATACTGTGGGATGATCTTTCAAAGGGATACACATCTATATAAGAATGTACATGTTGCTAACCTTAATTATATTGAATATTAATTACTCTACTTACTGAATTACTTTAACTGAATATAAAATTGAAATTCAATGATAAATATCAATATAGCCAATTTAAAATATGTACGGATTATGATTTAATAAAAATTAAAGTACTGCATAATCTGTATTTATCATAAAATAGCATGTTTTTTTATTTTATTTGCTATAAGACAAATGTGTCTTGGATTTTGAAATTATGTAGGAAAAATCTTAAAGATCTACAACAAATATTGAATAATTATACCTCTAAATTATAACTTACTTTAAATGATCAGAAGTAAAACTTATATTTGATAAGATTAAATAAATAAAATGTTGAACTTGTAATTCTTTCATACTACTATTAGATCTTTTTCTCTCAGTCTTGAATACTGAGTTTAATCTCTTCAAATTTTTATGATTTTCCTATTATAAGAAATAGTTTATAATATTTCATATTTTTTCATGTAAAAATAAATCATTGAAAACATAACTTTTTAATCTTCTATTGAATACATACACTTTTTTATTTCATTATTATAACTTTACAACAAGCTAAATTATATTATTATTATTATATTGAAAGCAGAAATTGGTTCATTGCAATTTTTATATGATATTATATATTTATCATTATGTGCAGTTCAAAATTATGAAATCTATAAAACTTTTTAGTTTTAATAAATTAGAAAATGAATTTAAATATATAATTTACAAAAGTGGTGAATTTGGCTGAACTACACAAATATAAAGGTTAAAGAAATTGTATACTAAAATGAAATTTGAAATTTTGCATCCTGCAAGTAGTAAGGCACTTAATGAAGCAAAAACTGTAGATATCAAATATAACTATTTATGTGACAAAAAACTGAAAGATTTATTGCAATTAATTTTACAAAAAAAAAAAAACTTATATGTAATGAAGTGTGGAAAAGGTATTTGAAAAAATGTAGATAAACCTTGTACATGAATTTTTTCTAAAATATTATAAAATTTATGTTTTAATATTTATTGTTCTAAGTCATTTGATTCTATTTGTCTTCATTTACATCAAATATATGGAGAATAAAAAAACACTAACATTTTTTCTAATTAAAATCACATTATCTAGTCAATATTCACAGAAAATAATTATTAATACAGTTTATAACAACTTGCATTACTAATTGAGAGTTAAATTAAACTTACTTTAACTGTTACAAAATTAAAATAGTTTTTGTTCACCAAATATTGCTTAGTTAAAGTTCCCAGTTTAAACTCATACAACATACAGACCTGTATACTGATGGGCCTATATGTTACCGTTTGGGGTTCTCATGTTTGACCTACTTTTACTGATGTCCCTGTTTAACTGTGGTGACCATTACCAGCTGGCTACAAGAGGCATGTTACCTTCCTTTTATCTATCTCACCTCCAAACTATTGCTGTGGGAGTGCATGCAATTTGATAATGTGAAAATCTGAGAGAACTTTATTGGTTGCCTGATAAATGGGAATAATACTTATATTTTGCTATCCACATTATCCAACACTTGCTATAACAAACAGATATATATACAGTAAATTTTTATTTATTTTTTATATTTGCAAATATGACAATACTATATTTAATGAAATTCTATCTTTAGTAACACTAACATTTTTAATGCTTAATAAATTTTTAATCTCATTTTTGATATTTACCATTTTTATGATAAAAATGCATATACCATTTCAAAGGGATTGGACATTTCTGTGATACAGTACAGAACTTTTAATATCTATTTATAATTCTTAATCACCAGAAACAATTGCTTTCCTTTTATTATTCATTTTTTTCAATAAATTTATTCTTCTTATAAATATATTTTTGTCAGCCATATTATAAATTTATTCTAAAAAAAGCATGTAGAATAAATTTATCATCATCAATTTGCTGAACTTCTAGAAAATCTTAATAGCTAGAATGTAACAATAAAATAAAAAAAATTTTCTATAACTTTTAAATTGGAATATCTTTAAAGATTGAAATGATGACAACTTCTCAGCTTGATGGAAAATTTTATAATTTGCATTTTAAATGAAATAAATTTTATAGTTATGACTGTGCAGTTAATTAACTTGAAAACAATGTAGTTTTTGAAATTTCCTCTTTTTAGCAATAATTTTGACACATACAGCTCAGGTAACAGGAAATATTTTTATTGCTAATATGCTTTTGGTCTTACTATTGTCTACTGAGGAGGGCCTCATGGTAAGGCTGAAAACATTTTAGTAATAAAAATATTTCCTGTTATGTGAGCTGTGTAAGTGTTAAAAAGTATTGAAAACAATGTTTTATAATAAAGATTAGAAGACAATTGCCAGATAATATGATTTCAATCAAATAATAAATGAAGAAAAACTGATAGCAATTTACAGTTGTTTACCAATTATTATAAATAGAAATCATTTAAAATTTATATCTAATAACAGCTTGCATGTATCATAGGAAGTAGAGTAGAATCATATGTAAAAAATGTGCACAAAAATTTTTAAGCAATAAATGGCTATTTCATTGTTTTATTTTAATCTCTCTACATTATTCTTTTAAATATCAGTAAACTATTCTCAAAAATATAATAAAAATCATATTAATTTTTCTATTGTACAGATTCTTGAGATTAAACAAAATTTTGATTCAAATCTCATTAAAAACTATATGGCTAAATTCTAATGAATAGCTTAGAATGTTATCATTTAATTATACATTCAAAATTTCGGTTTTTTAATAAAATTTTTTAAAATTGAAAATATTCTGTATATTTAAACAATAGAATTTGAATTCAAGAGCTCTATATTTGTATTAAGAATTTAACTGAATTTTTACCCATAGATAAATAAATATAGAATTTTTGTAAATTTTATGGTTATAGCTTGTAATAAATTATTAAGAAGTATAAAACTTTTGAAAAACCAGTTATGAATATTATGCTGATATTAAAAGTATAAAATGTTATCTAATTCATTTTATTATTATTAATTAAAATTCTAATAATTTAAATTCCTAACTGGATCCTGACTTAGAACAACAATTATTTTTAATAAAAATCATATTTATGAGAGACACCATTAACTGTTTTACAATAATTGTGGCAATCAGCTACATTGTTATGTGGTAAAACATTTGCTTTCCACTTGGAAGGTTCAGATTCCATTCTGGATTCCACACTTCTAGATTTTCTTGGGAGAGTTTCAGGTCTGGCTTGTTGAACCCATCCTTCACCCAACAGTTGACTGACCTCATCATGAGTATAGACTGTTCTTGATAAATATTGAAATAGCTTAATAATAATAAGTTTGGAAAGCAGTGTAAAGTGAGAGAAAATAATAATGGCCAAATTGGTATACAATCCTTCTTCAGATAGCTATTTTGTTTCAATTCAAGAATTTTTCTAGAAATGTCTGCAACAAAATTCATGTTATAGAAAAAAGTCATTTAAAAAAATCATTTGCACTAAATTCTCTAATTGCATTTTTCAGAAAAATATTGAAAATGATTCACAACTATCAATATCTATAGTTCATGAAAGTAATAAAAAAAGAATTAGACTCAACAATATCTATAGGCAATGTATTATTATTAGAAAAATCATTTTGTGCCACCTCAATCTTTACTAATTAAATTATAAACAAGCCAAATTTTAGCATTTAATGTAAGTAAAACAAGTCAAAATTTCCTTTTTGTTATAACTGCACATCTGATTTTAATAAATAGTTTCTGTTACATTTATTTTTGCTAACATTTTTTCTATGCAGATATTATACAGGTAGTCTGACTTATGGTCAACTCATACTTACGACTGCAATAAATTCTATTACTGATCAATGCAATTGATCTGGGTTTGAATCCCTGAGCAATGATCTGATATATGGAAATCATCCTTTTTTTGCATCTGATTCTTATATTTTTGTACTTGTTAAGTTAATTACAATAAAGTGGAATGTAATAATAAATATTGTTAGTTGGCAGTCCACAAATTTCAAACATTTCCAACTTATGACAGATGTACTCGATCATAAGTTGAAAATTACATATATATTCCATTTTTATTTGTATAAAGCTTTTGGTAAGGTGAAAGTATATATACAGTATTCATTCAACACTATATAATATTAATTTAAAAAAAATTGCTGAATATTATAAGTTTTGGTACTTGAGAAACCTAATTTCTATTTATTTGCTAATGGAAAATCATGTTACAATAATTACAATAACAATTTGAATTATGACTGAAAATCTGAAAAATAATTCTATCTCAAGTCAGGAATTTCCTATAATAAATGATCAAGAAATCTATATACAGTAGATTCCTTAATTCATCCGAAAGAATTCCACTTAAATCAAAAACTGCACAAATCCAACAATGCTTAAATTTGATATATATGAATGGGCCATTAGCAAATGGAATAGCCAAATGACAACTCTGAGCCTATTTTAATTATCAATAAAAAAATTTAAGGCCATAACTGACATTTTTTGCAAAAATGTAAATTATTTATTGAATTTTCAATAGCATTTTATGAAAATTTAACAAATTAAAAGACATGCATCTAAGTATCTCTAAAATTTGCATAAGTTGATACAGTGTAATTGAGGGACCTACTGTATATAATTAACTAATTCAGTTTATTGCTAAATTATTATTATAGCTATGTTAAATAATAAAGAAAACCATGTGATCCTTATTAATGTCTAATGTTTAAAACTTTCAATTCTTAAAGTTTGTTATCACAAAAATAATTCTGTAATCATTTAGTGCTTATGTACAAGCTGTCTGTAACCCATGGAAATGGAGAGAGATGTTTATACATGCTAAATTAATTTAAGCAATTAAATAGGATTATTATTCAGAAACTGTACTTATTCAGCATTGGAACATTTACTGACTTCAGAGTTTAATTTTAATCTTAAAAAGTAAGGATATTTAATATTTGTTTGTAATTTTATTTATTTAATTTTATTAAATGAATTACTTCCAAAATGTAAATAGATTTTAACCTATTGATTTTGGATTTAGTTAGAGAATTTAATGCAAATTTTTGTTTTCACTTGTGACCTTAAATGAAATTAAGATCCAAAAGGATTGTTTGCTAATACTATAATTATAAATTTGCTTTTAAATAGCAAATAACTAGTACTGCATGGTGAATCATATATAAATAATGGTAATAAGAGAAAAATATATTTCTGTAAAGGGACATATTCTTATATATAAAATTTAAAATGGGAATAATCAGTATAATAAATGATTATCCCAAATTAATTTTGTTATATATATATTCATCCTTTGGTTATCTGCTTTATTGTTCTTTCACTATCGGGTCATATATTACAGAGTACGGCCGCTGTTCTTGGCATTGGTGGTCTTGATTCTGGGTCATCGTTTGCATATTATGACCAGCCATTGCTCCAGTAACTTCTTCATATACCTTACTCATCATCTTATATCTATATCTGTGTTTTTTGCCTTGGGTGATGATATATTCATATTCTTTATCTTTGTCATTCTGTCTCATACAATGCTTATGTATTCTGTGGAACAAGGCCCTAAATGAGGCTAGTTTATATTTCATTGAGTCCTGGGACCATGCCGGTATCATAACTGGTACATACATAGGTTTCTTATATATATTAACCTTTAACGCTCCTCAAATTAAAAAAAAAAATTTCCCATACCCTCCACGGAAATATGGTCCTGAGATCTTGCCGATACCATAACTGGTACATACATAGGTTTCTTATATATATTAGTATAATATTCCCCTCCTTCTATAACTACATGTACATCTAAGTAATGGAACTCTCTTTTTTCAAACTGTTCGATTTTTAGGGAAAGACCCAATGTCTCATCTGTTAATGCTTTTATATTTCATTAGGTCTTTCCCTAAAAATCGAACAGTTTGAAAAAAGAGAGTTCCATTACTTAGATGTACATGTAGTTATAGAAGGAGGGGAATATTATATTAACCTTTAACACTCCACCGCCTGGTCTCTCGAGACAAACGCGCTCCGTCTTGCACTCCTAGTACTGGTCTCCCGAGACAAAATTTAAAACTTAATAACTTCGTAATTTTTGTTTCCCGAGACAAAATTTAAACCTTAATAACTTCGTAATTTTTGCGTAAATCGAGAAAAAATGGTTAAAATCTGAAATTCTATCATGTTTTCCTTATTTCTATCATATTATTCAAAAATTTGCTTTTCCGTCGATATTTTAATAAATTCCTTTCAACGTCATTTCTAATAGCATGTTGAATGTCCTTGATTTTTAAAATGATGATAAGCAGTTTCACAAACAATTAAAATTACCTACTTTCCGATCGTGTTATTTATTTTTCATTTATTTAGCATTTGGAATCCATTGATTGATTGTGTCCAAGCCTAGCATTGATTTAACCAGCATACCTGCCATGATAACCAGCATAGGTGTCGGATCGTCATCTCAACGTAACATTTTGATCGTTACGTCATCGTGATGTCATTAATTTTTGTGCTATTACATCACATAATGTACGTCAGGATGACGTCACGGTCCCGAAACGATATCATTCAAATAAGAAAAGTTATGTGTTACCCTTCATTGCTAACACATTTTCCACCAACTAATGGGAATAACATAAAGTAAAATTGTAATAAAAATAAAATTCTCTCTTACAAGATTATTCTCAAAATGCCATTAATTTTTCATTTATTTTCCATTTGACAGCCATTGATTTTGTGTCCAAATTTAATGCAGTTTATTTTATATTATTGCCAATAGAAGAAGTTTTTTGTAAGCAGTGAAGGGGTAACACACATGCTGCAAACACTGAACACCATCTATTTTGGAAATAATATAAACTAAAATTGTAAAAAAATGAAATTCTATTTATCAGTATTAGTCAATCCTATAGGATTAAAAGATACGGTATCCTTTAATATCAGAACATCATTACCGAATTTCAGGAAGTCCGGCTAATTAGTTCATAAGTTATTAGTGGATACAGATATCCGTCAGATCCGATCTTAAAATCATCTATTTCATTCGGAAAATAAGCTAAAAAATTTCAGTACATTCACAATTTCACGAATGATCGGCTCTATCTTATGCTGATTTTCATAGTCATTTAAAAATTTCTTCAGAAGAGAGTTCTGGAGTACTACTGGTAGTTGATTTGATGAAAATAGTTTTATGATTAAAGTTTAATATTCGAGTGCTTGTAGATTTGGAAGACTTCACTATCTTTCTAAATATATCATAGTTGTTTTATGATAATAGTGTGATTATCATAAACAACTATGACATACATGACAGTCGAAAAACAAACCGTACATTGCAATCATGTAAACGTCAAAATTTTAATATCAAAAGCAATTTAATTTATGTTAATCCATTACGTAATTAATTTTTATGTGGTCATAATAGTTCATAAATTATGTTGGTGCATGTGCATGTGGAAATCTTGAATGCAATATCGCAGAAATAATGACAATAATTTAACATTTAGAAATATATTCTATCCGACAATTATTAAAATAAAATGTGTAATTAATATACCCTATAAAATTAGTTACCATTAATATATACAGAAGTATATTTGATAAAGAATTAATGGTAATCGTCTTCAACTGAAATTGAAAAAAACCATGAAACTAAAATAAACTTATTTAAAAATAACTTTAAATGGGATTTATTACGTGTAAATGAACATAGCCATGAGAAGAAAATAGTAATAATCTTTTTTTTATGTTCTTTTTTTGAATCGTGTTAGATTGCAACAGAAGAAAGGAGTACTGAAAAATACAGAGCCACAATAACCAGAGAGCTATAGAAGGGAAGAGAGCGAGAGTGCGCCTTTCTCTTCTAATCTTAATCTTTTTAAGTATTTGTTTCTACTTTCCACCAATTCCGCGTTTGAGAGAATGGTTCAAAATGAATTTCAAACTTCTTTGGTTGAGGTATGCCTCTTTCCTCTATCCGGATTGGTGAATGGATATGGTCAGAGATATGTTTTATGATTTCCCTTTTCTTGGATTTCTGCACTTATATCACGGTTTCTCTCCGTTATATGCTTGTATTTAGCTGCCAAACTTTCGCACAATTGAAACATATACCCTAAATTTTCATAGTTTGATTTGTTGTTTCTAAAATAGTCTCGTAATTTTTATACTATAACAAATTTAGATTTGTTATAGTATAAAAATTACGAGACTATTTTCCAATAAATTTCCGAATTTTTCAAGTTCAAACAGTTGAGTGATGGAAACAGAATCATTATGTGAAGATTAGGATCACCTATTATTGTAGGAATTTACTCATATGCGTTTATACTACTATAATTATTATCAATGCAACATTCCATTAACACATTGAAAAAGTCTAGAAAAAAATTTTTATATCATGCTATCTAGCCAAGAAATTCTGATATGTATCTACGTATATTCATGTAGTGTGAAAAATAAACACGTTTCAGAAAAATTAAGCATTATTTATTTATATTTATTGAATAAGATTGTTTTATCTTATTTTTGAATGAATTGTTAACGGACACAAAAGTCCGTTAATCTAAAAAACTGTAAAAGCTACAATTTCCATATTTAGCACACCTTATTCTAATAATTACATTTGAATATAAGACAAATTCGTTAATTTTTAGAACAATCAGTGCTAAGATTTACGAATAATCTATTTATTCAAATTGCTATCAAATATCGATTGCTAAATGTATTGTAAAGTATTCGATATTTATTTGAGATAAATAATAAATTTATATTTTCTATATTTCTTAGTTTTAACCCTACAAAATGAATTAATCATGTCATGAAAATTACGTAATTAAGCTGTCCCTCACAAAACTCGCTTTACCTATTTCTTCAGAAAATGAATTAATCCTTTCTAAAATTCAATGCTCATCACGTGGAATTCCAGTAATTACAATCCATCATCGATAGGTTACCGGTCTGTTACCGCAATAGGTGAAAATCATTTCGGAATAGACTATACTTATATACATGAAGTATGAAAAATAAATATATTTCTGAAAAATTAAATAGTAGTTAACCGGTCTGTTCCCGCAATAGGTGAAAACCATTTCGGAATAGACTGTACTTATATACATGAAGTATGAAAAATAAATATATTTCTGAAAAATTAAATAGTAGTTATTTTTGTGTCCGTTAATCTAAAAAACTGTAAAAGCTACAATTTCCATATTTAGCACACCTTATTCTAAATAGTAGTTATTTATACTTATTGAATAAAATTGTTTTATCTTATTTTTGATTATTTTGTTTTTTTGTGTCCATTAATCTCCAAAACTGTAAAAGCTACAATTTCCATATTTAGCACAGTTTATTCTAATAGTAAGATTTAAATAAATGGCTAATTCGTTAATTTTTATAACAATCAGTGCTAAGATTTACGAATAATCTATTTATTCAAAATGTTTAACAACTTAATTAACAGATATTTGTGTGCCACAAAACTCTAGACCAGAGATGGGCAATTATTTTCTGTTGCGCGCCGGTAAACAATCTCCAGGATGAAGCGGGCAGTATAAAAATTGAAAAGTGCTTAACTGTGAATTTAACCTTACAACGCCGTAATTATTATTATTAATATGTAATTATGTAATGAAATTATTAATGACAACCTTAGGTAATGTATTAATAATTAATAAAAACTACTTTTATATAAAATGACAAGTTCAAGCAAGATTGATATTTCCACATGTATATTCCTCTCACCATCACACGGGACAAGAATAATGGTTGAGCCAATTTATCTGCTTGTTCTTCCCAATCACGCTATCGTGTATAGCCACTTTTATGATACTTACACAAAGAATATATTCGTTTATCAATATTATTTTTAAAATCTACTTTTCTTATGTTATTTTCTTAGTTTTCGTTTGCATGCAAACAATTCAAATGCATCCGTAGAAACTATTTGTTATTAGAAACATTAGAAAATAATTCGTCCTACGAATTAATAAATTCAGATAATTTTCTTTGTTCAAAAGCATCCATAGAAACTATTTTTTATTAAAAACATTAGAAAATAATTCGTCCTACGAATTAATAAAACAGATAATTTTCTTTATAGAAAAATATTTTATCAAACTGACTGATTGCTAACAATCTATTATATCAAAATATTACAAAATATTAGATACTACGTAATTAATTTTGTAAAAACAAATTTATAACTTAATGTGAATGGTGAAATTTGTTATGCTCATAATTAATTATATCATCAAAATTTGATTAACTCGGTAGTGTACGTGTAGACATTAATTATATCCAAGTAATTCGGTAGCGTATGTGTACGCTAGCGAGAGTATTAATTATTTTACACAACAGAAAATCCATTATTTTACTTATTCTTTTCGGGTAGAATTTTACAATTGTGGGCTTTGAAACTATAATGTGTTCTAGGTTATTGGCCTTATAAAATGCCTTCGTGGGCTGGATCCGGCCCGCGGGACGCCTTTTCCCCACTCCTGCTTTAGATTGTATCTTATAAAACATAGCGCCATCTGTTGTATGATTTGTTAATTTGAATTGAGATTTCGGTTAGTTCGCAATTTTTTAGCAATGATTGGACAAAAATATCAATAAATAGGTCAATTATATAAGGTAGACATTTCTGGTGAATCGTTTCAAGATTAGCGGTTGTAATTTCCATTTTTTATGAGTTTACTTGGCACAAACATACAACAACAACCGAAAAACATATATAAAATTTTGGATATTGATTAACAACATATGATCAAATTTATATATCTGAACGTTTTGTATGCTTGTATATAATTGGTATTATTAGGATATTTCAATTTATTATTTGGCCATTTTTATGTTTCATTATTACGCAATATCTTTTCATTAAAATGAAATCCAATTGGTATTATTAGGATATTTCAATTTGTTATTTGGCCATTTTTATGTTTCATTATTACGCAATATCTTTTCATTAAAATGAAATCCTGAAATATCTGTTTATTCTTATCAATTAAAATAACTACTGATCATTATTTAATACAC
Source organism: Olivierus martensii (assembly GCA_000484575.1). NCBI lineage: Eukaryota > Metazoa > Arthropoda > Arachnida > Scorpiones > Buthidae > Olivierus > Olivierus martensii. Next base: position 113,618 of record AYEL01070017.1, read on the forward strand.
CTAAAAGTATAATAATGAAAGAAAACGAAATACTCATTTTTGGTAATATTAAATAGCATTTATTTAATCTAGTACAAGAAACATGTATTTCAGAATAAAAGTAATCACATATAACGTACGACTTAATAACAAATATATTTCATACTCGATTATTCACAATTTATTAAACCATTTATTCTAGAAAATATTGAATATCTCGATTAAGATGAATAATTGGAAAAATCTGTGTCCAGTATTGTGATTATAATAATTACTGTTTAGGACATCTCATGCTCATCCAAAACAGCATGGAAAATATATAATTTTAGGATATTATTTATTCATAAATTATTGCTTTATGAAAATATTATGTGTAAAGATTTCTTGTATAGAAGTGTAAATTTAAATTTGCTATATCTCAAAAATAACCTTTTTTGGGATATAGGAAATTTTTTCTTAATTGCAAATAAATAATTTTTTCCTAATTGAATCATAAAAATTCTAACTGCATGGAATATTTTATTTGGATTTATTATAATTTTATAACATTTAATATACACACAATATATTTTTATATTATTTTTATTGTTCCTTTCAAAGTTTAACAATAACAAAATAATTCACTCACTATGCATCTTTTAAGAATTTTCATTACATTGTGATCCATAATTAAAACAACACAACAAACATCAAATACTCTAATTATAGAATAATGTATTACATCTAATAAATTATAATAATATTTCAAAGTACACTACAATATGGTATTTAAACCATTTAAACACAGAAAATTAGATCGGCAACTTTGCAGTCTATTATTGTTAAGAAATAATTTCTATAAAAATTAATTTTGGGGTCATTTGTACATGCATCTACTTCTACATAATCAAATAAACGTTTGTTTTCTTAATCTGACTTCTTTTAACTTATTTATAATGTTTATTTTTTGGTGTGATCTGGCATTTTTCTTGTATACAAAAATTTGCTACACTTAAAAGCTGCTGTTTTGAATCTTACTAATTGGTTCATTATATTTTTACTAAAAAATTTAAAACAAAATAAAATTCCACATTTTACTGCAGGACCCTTTTGAGTGTGGGGCCTGGGGCACTATCATTAATAGTTAAATTCAAGCTGTGTGCTGAACATAGAACATAAAAAGCAGGGGATTTATGTCTAAACTCATTTCCAATCCCATATATTTACCTTTCATATTAGAAGCATTATCGTATCCTTGCCCTCTTATATCATGAATATTTAATTTGCCCCGCTTGCCCGAGTCTAGGAGCAAGCGGGGCACTATCATTAATAGTTAAATTCAAGCTGTGTGCTGAACATAGAACATAAAAAGCAGGGGATTTATGTCTAAACTCATTTCCAATCCCATATATTTACCTTTCATATTAGAAGCATTATCGTATCCTTGCCCTCTTATATCATGAATATTTAATTTTAATTTAGATAATTCTTCCAATATGAATTCACACAAACCTTCTCCAGTAGTGTTGATTAGTGGACTCAAACCCAGAAAATGTTCTCTAACTTCAACTTTTTCTTCTTGTAAATGAACAAAATGTATAATAAACGACTTACGTCAGTTGTACTATCTAAGATTATCAAAAAATATTTCACAATTTGGATTAAATTTAAAATTGTATTTATTTTTAATTTTTGTGCCAATGATATTAATAATTTCATTTTGAATTCTGTTTCCCAAAAAGTGAGACATTCATTGGTTAGAAATTTTAAACTTTTCAATTCTCTGAATATGTTCCCGCATTACAGCATCAAAACTTGTAATCATTTCCTTGGCTTTCATTGTGTTCATACAAAGTATAGATGAACCTCTAAATGCTAAAGACTGATGTGATAAATACTGAATTATGGAAAAAATTCACTGAATTACACTCCCTTTTTTGTACTGTGCTCCCAATAATCTTTTTGTTTTTCTATCTTTTTTATTTTCTTTCTATCTACATGGTATCTAGAATTATTAAATTATGATAGCTAAAATTAATAAGTTAAATAATATGAAATTAAATCTATTTCTCACATGATTTTACAATGATTGCAACATTCACACTTACTCTAAGAATCATGCCATGTGCATGTGCAATCAAAATCCTAACCCCAATTAGCCACTGAGGTAAAAGAGTAAACACTAATAAGTGATGTATAAATATTTGATTTTTTGCGTAAAATATATTAATTCAGTTAGTTATTTTGTAAATTGATGTTAGAATTGATTTATATTTTTTAATTTAACTTTTTCAAATGAATAGAATTTTCAAATTTACATATAAGGAAATAAGCTTCCTTTTTCCTCTTATTTTGTTTTATTGGTTTTTAATTTTATTTTATATCTTGTTTTATGTTTTTGCAGCATTCAGTTGGCTGCCCCTCACTTTGGCCATCTATGTGCAATGTACACCTTGCACATATATCAGGCACAGCACTGGGTAGACAGACTGATCAGTTTTTCTTTTAATGCACTATATTATCTGAGAATAATGTATTCATATTCAAAATGTTCTCCAAATATATTTAAGATTAATGTGAATAATTTGCGTTAAAATAAAAGTTAAATTTTATAAATATACAAGAAAAATATAAAAAAATCACAATATAGGTTCTGTTCTTATTCCATCAAATTTTTTAATTAGAAACCAATTAGATTTACAAAATACTTTATTTATAATACTGCTTTTGATCTTAAAATCAGCAAGAAATTTGGGAAAATTTGAAATTAAAACAAATACTCATTACAAAAATTTATATCTTGATAAATTACTTTTATATCTTTTAAAGTATCTTCATTATTACATTACAAGACATTTTAGTCAATGATAAAGATCATTTACATATGTTCTAATAAACTATTTATTCTATCAGAATAAAATAGTAAGACATTCTACCATTAAACATAATAAGAAATGTAACCTAAATTAAAATCATTTCCAAATTACTAACCTGGAGATAAAATGACAGCTGAAGCAACTTCAGATGTTACATTTTCTGTTTCAGTAGTTGTAGTATTAATATCACTACTTCCAATCTAAAATTTATAATATACATAATTATAACATAAAATAATATTTTTAAAATATGTTTTTGAATAAAAAAATTTTTAAATTTTTACAATTGATCCAATACTAGATATAGATGAAGTAAGACTATTGGTAGTTGATATATTAGAAGCATCTGGATTATGAACTCCAGCCATTACTATACTGCCTGTGGATGGTAAAAGAGATGATTGTGCAGGAGTTACAAGGGGTATAGTGACAGATGGACTTTGACTCATATTTGATAAAGTTACCTAGAAAATAAAAATTTTAAACATTTAAATTAAGGATATTAATTATTCTTTTAAACAAATTAATTTTTATTCTAAAAAATAAAGTCAGAATAAAATATAAGCAAGTTTCTTAAATAACTGATTTTGAGCTTTTTATTAAAAATATTTATTTTTAATAAATAGAACTGCAATAATAATAAGAGGGGCAGCTCAAAGAGGTTTGACTGTACTTATAAATGCATTTTAAAAAATTGTTTTTGCTTCCCACATTTATTTTAATTTTTGTAATATATTTGTATAATTGTTTTTTTAAATATAAAATTATATTTTCAAGAACTATTGAATGGTTTAATTTTAATTTCTTCAATTTGCTAATATTCATTTTTTTAGAAGATGCTCTCTATTTCAGTTTTGCCCCACAAAAGCTAGGGGCAGTTCTGATAGTGCCAGTATTTCATATGAAACGATACAATTTTTTGATTTAATACAAAAAAAATGTGTGTATTTTATTTCAAGTCTATAAAAATGGTCAATATTAAAAAAATATGTGAAAAATGTAAATTTAAAACTTTTGAGTGATACCAGATGATCCAGCAGAATCGAGGCAATAAAACCACTATTATACAGGGTAAGTTTTTTATCTTGAGACAACGAAATACCTTAATTGGATCTCATTATTTCGGAAAAAGTTGTAGACAAAAGTTTTTGGGGGGTTTCGAAGGGGCAAGAGACTTTGAATGTGACCATGACTTTGACCTTCCATGTCATATGAAGGTCAAGTCGGTTTTTTAAATGGGAAGACGTACTTTTGACCTGGGCAATGGAAAGAGTGGAAAATTTCACAATCGGATATACCTTTGACTTTAAGGTTTAGGTCAAAGGTCAAGGTTATTTGCAGGTCAAAAGATTTTTCAATGGGAAATCATAGTTTTTATCACATTTTTTAATGACCTTATTACTTTGATCTTTAAAAGCATTCACTACTTTTAGCACTACCCAGGAGTAACATCATGGATGTAGTAGTTTATCATTCACTACTTTTAGCATTACCCAGGAGTATCAACATGGGATGCAGTAGTTTTCTGCTCCCTTTGGGGTTCTTGATTTCAATGAATCCCCTCTCCTCTCACTATCCATGGATGTAGTAGTTTTCTGCTTTTTTTTGGGTACTTGATTTTAATGAGTCCCCTCACCTCTCACTATCAGGATGGTTGTTTTTGGTGGAAGGGCATCATTTTGAACATCTGTTACAAAATGTTTCCCCAAAACCAATACCTCAAGGATGGTAAGAAGTAAAGTGACACACTGAAAACAACCATCCCAATAGTGAGAAGTGAGAGGACTCATTGAAATCAAGCACCTAAAAGGGAGCAGAAAACTACTACATCCATGATATTACTCCTGAGTAGTGCTAAAAGTAGTGAATGCTTTTAAAGGTCAAAGGGCCATTAAAAAAATTGTGATAAAAATTGTGGTTTCCCGTTGGAAAAAATCTTTTGACCTGCAAATAACCTTGACCTTTGACCTAAACCTTATGCTCAAGGTTATATCCGATTATGAAATTTTCTGCTCTTTCCATTGCCAAGGTCAAAAGTATGTCTTCCCATTTAAAAAAAACGACTTGACCTTCAAATGACATGGAAGGTCAAGGTCATGTCACATTCAAGGTCACCAATTGATTGATCCTTTGAAAACCCTACAACATCTATCTACAACTTTTTCCAAAATAATGAGATCTAATTAAGATATTTTGTTATCTCAAGATAAAATACTCACTCTGTATATCATTTTCTGATAAAATACCAGAATATTTACATTTCTTTAAAATAAAGATTAATGAGTAAGAGTACAACTAAATCTTTGGTAACAAAACAATAGTGTTGCAACTATAGCATGCTTTATAGGGAGTGCATAGTTGCAATAATCACAAACTGATTGATCTTTGCATATTTAAAGATATTGATGAATGGCAAATTAGTGCTTTTGACTTATTGATGAGTTTTGCTAGGACAATTTTCTATCTATTATTTCTACAATAATTTGTTTCCAATTGTGAGTCAAATGGTTTATAACTTGAAATCGTAGAATTTGCTTTTGATCTGGTAGTTTACAATTGATATATTACAATATTAGAGAATAGATAATTATCCTATAAAACTTACGGAATGACCAAAAATTGTATTACTGGATGCCTATAAAATCAGCTAATTTGGTTTTCTCGAGGATCAAGCTATGTTGAAGGGATTACAGACAAATTCTTTTGGAAAATTTTCATTATTAATATGTAGTTTTTATCAATTTTAACTAATTAATTAGAGAAGGATTTATATGAAAATCTAGTAATGAAATTAATGGAATATAGAAATATATTCCTATTTAAACAATATCGGAAAAGTGAAAATAGGTGTCTAAAAACAACCTGACGTATGCGGGAGAATTACCAGGAGAAAGATTTTTTGTAGTGTTAACAATAGTCAATGGTTTTTCCTGCTTTCTTTTCTTCCTGATTGTCAAACTTGTTCCCAAAATCTATATATAGTCTGTCTAAGACAAGGGTCAATGTATTCCATTTTGCAGCCCTTCTCTGCTCTGAGTTGTCGGATTTCCCTCTCCATCCCCATCCGCTGATGTCGCATTTACACTGGACGGTGGAATTCGCAGAATGACAGATGTCTGATACCTGGTCTGAGATCAAGAATAGACATTCTTTTATTTTTTCCTCTGAAGGCGATTCTTTTGACTGTTTGAATAAATTTCTTCCTATAAATCTCTCCAAATAATGCATGAGTATTATCAATTTAGAAGGAGATATTATTTGTTAACACCTCCCGGTAGAAAACAATTTGATGATCTTATTTTCTTACATGTTTTAACAATTAATTTATTATAGGTACATTCAGTCATCCATATAATACATCTAGCTATACTATAAAGTAAAAAAAATGGCATTGTGATAAATTTAATTTTATATTTATAGAGTTTTTATTTCATTCACATATTATAGAATATAATATTGTATAAATATTGTTTGATCTAATATATAGACCATTCTATAATTTATTCATACAACCTATATTACTTGTTTTTGTATAACCTTATTTTCTATAAATACTCCCTAATATTAAATTTATGTTATTAGCAACACTGTCTACGATTGATTTTATACAAAGCTAATTAAATTACGTAAACTAGTACATAATTATTTTATGGTGAACTAAGAAACATTTAACAATAATTAAATCGTCTACCTCTATGGAAGATGATATACAGTATTGTATATACTCGTGCACACATCGAAGAATTTCCCAAAAATATTTAAAAAAATGGGTCAATTTATACATGGAGCAATCAAAAATCGGAAAGCAATTTATATGATCTGAATATTCGCCAACTTGATTGCAAGGCGTTCCTCTCACATCTTTGCGCGGTTCGCCATATTTATTCCCAACAATGATCACTATTTTAATAATTCTTTGAATTGCTTTTGTTAAAATAATGTGGATAGGTATGAATGAATACAATTTAACATATTTTTAGATAATTGAATATTGAATAATGCACAAATACCATTAAAAATATATGAAGAGGTCGCATTGTGTCGTCATTGCTCTAATAGTGCGTCTTATGATAGCAGCTGGTTGCTCTATATTTATATCTAAAATGACTGTTTCTTCTCGATTACATTATCTAAAATATGCAAATATGAATACTCATATTTAAAAAATTTCAAAAATTTATCCATTGCTTTACAAATAACATCGGGAGTATGTAAATCGATCTTGTTTTATGAGTAAACACGGCTATTGCTAACCCGTTATTATTAAATGGAAATATAGCTACCTCCAATGATCGACTATTTGTGTAGTATCAGAGAGCTTTGATCATTTGGATAATAACGGTTGATTACTTTACAGCTGATTTCGGATATTAGATTTGCACTTCCAATGATCGCATGTGCGCTGATGAACTTTCTACTTCTGTCAATTGCTGCAAAATTTCCATTGCGTGTTTTGATTCTGATTTTTTATCGTTTAAGCTTTGCTAAATATCGTTTTCGGGAATGACAAAAAATTTTAATATTTGTTTGATATTTTCTACAGAGCAAACACTGAAATAAAATCGTGTTATAGAGAAATGTACAATGCAATTTTATTGTAGGTAGAGAAAATTAAATGAAAGTGACGCGATCGTGACGCGTCTCTCTCGTTTGGAATTATTTATTCTAATAATAAACAGCATTTCGAAAATTTCTAAATTATAAAATATATTATTAATTAATGAATATCTTATTGTTTTAACATTTCAATGCGGGATCTCGACTTCTACTCATATATAATTCGAGATGCAACTTTCATACATTATACATTTCTACCGATTTACGAACTCTAAAGTAGGGGCTTATACAGGAATCGTCTTATACACGAGTATAAAAGGTAATTAATTAATTTTATGCACATATTAGAATATTTTTAATATGTTTATATCTTTATCGTATGATGAGCATAATTTAATGGGATGATATTACGATATTTATTTTGACATACGAAAAAAATAACTATCCAATGTTAACTATATTATCGTTGACTCTTGTTACAGACATAACTATCCAGGCGCTACTTACACCAATAAAATTCAGTGATGATGTCAAACCTACCAAATTATTAAGATAAATTTTAAATATATTACATACCAAATTTTTATGTAATGTGAAATTTATGTAAGACAAATTTGCATAAGTTCAGAAACTACCGTGAATTTCTAATAGTTTTACTGATGTTACTATTAATACTGTGACACTTATGTTATACTTTCTAATATGTTTATAGTTCTGTTGCAGATTGTTGAACTATAATTTTCTTCAGTAATATCTCTAAATTGTCTTAGTGTGGACAAGTAACTCCACACACTGTTCAGCATCTGTGAGAAAATGTTACAAAGTAAGAATTTCATAATAAAATTATAAATTATTTATAAATAAACTTTTAAATTCAATTTTATTTCTGAGGCCAAAAATTATTTTTCATAAAATTTATTTCTATTAAAAATTGATTATAAGCATTCATTTTGTTTGCCCTTGATATGTATGTCTAGAATAAAACATTGATTGCAGATATCTGTGTTTTCAAAAAATTATTTTTAAAATGTTTTATAAAGAATATCTGTATCAAATAATAATTAATATAAAATAATATGTTTAGATAATGAATATAATGATTCGTTCTTAATATTAACAAATACAGTAAGCTAAAGTGTTAATGATATCTGCATCATTATTGTTTAAAGTTGATAGTGCTTAATCATTTAAAAGTAAACTTATAAACACTTGCATACATTATTTGATACATAATATACCTGTAATGCAAATTCTCTGGAATATAAGACTGTTCCAAAATAATGCAATCCAAAGTCTTTTGCATTTATTCTCTTCATAAAAGTTATAACCTACAGAATATAAAATTTATTATTATTAAAACTTTATGAAAATTGAAAAATTAAAAAAGCACCTATTCTTATAATATACTGTACAATCTTACTTTGATTAAATCTTCTCTTTCCATAGGATATAAGTTATAAATGTACAGTTCCTGTATAGGATTCATAGCCTGATATTATGATGAAAAAATGAATGAAAATGTTGATATAAAATCGATGTAGTAATAAGAAATCTATTAAAATCATAGTGTATACCTGTGGGTCGGAGGTATAGGGCACTATGTCCATTTTTGGCCAAAATGAAGTATAGGGCACTATGTCCATTTTTGGCCAAAATGAGATTATTGGCACAAATCAATGGGTTTCTCGTCCTCTTACCTACAAGTATACAACACTATGTCCTACATCAATAATTGGTGGAGTTACGGTGCTTTTAAATAACACGTGTCCATAAGGGAGAACAACGTAAAACAACTTCAAACTGCTCTCCTGTAAAATGTAGTAAATGTGACATAGTGTCTTATACTTCTAACCCACAGATATATATAATATTATTTATGATATACATAAAAAATTATATATACATTTTATATCAATTATATATTATATACATAATATTTTCATATATACTCTATATTTCCCTGTATATGTTATTATATAATATATAGAGGTGAAGAAAAACTTCATCGTAAAATTTTGTGCACTGACAGAGAGCATCGAAACAACTACAAGATGTCAAATGAACATATATTGTATGGCACCGTGTTTATATTAGGACCCTTTAAAGCTAGCCAAACACAATCGAAAATGCTAAGAGCTAGCCAATCAGAATCGCGAGCGTCGCAACGTGTAGCAACAACGCTTTGCATGATCGATGATGACTGGGTAAAGGGTGGTAACTAGAAAACGGTGCCATTTAGGCCATACGTTCGTTTGGCATTTAAGACTTGTTTGCATGCCACCTATCAGTACCTAAAACTTTACAACGAAGTTTTTCTTCACCCACTATATATTATATTATATATTAATTAATATATATATATAATATAATTCAATTAAATTAACTTAGTTAACTATTAAAAGAAATTATCTTTTATCGGATTTTATAATCGATTCCCTTTATAATAACATTGGCAGGAAAATTTTGAACTATTTAATGATGATAAGAGGAAATTTTTTGTCTATGAAATAAATGTAATAAATGATAAATACGTTTTTTTTTTAATTTAATATAAATATTATACTTTTATAAAAATATATCGGATAGAGACATTATAATTTATTTTAATTCAAAAATCTATCTTTCTCATTAAAACGAAATACTTTCATATAAATTATCGTCTATTTTACATGAAAGCATGATCATCTGATACATCCACTTCACTACGCTTTCATTCACGACATGGAAAAGCTATACTTAAGATCGTCTTTCTGATTACATATGTCTATAGATTTCGTGAATTTTTTCGGTAAGAAACCCGTTATACGCATACAGGGATTTTTGCCGATATAAAAGAGTAAGGAAGGAATGTGCTGAGAGTCTTCCTTAGACGACGAATAGAAAGTCTTTCCTCTACAAAGAATAAGCAGTTTTCCCCAACGAGAACAAGTTCTCCCTCAACGAAGTGCACAGATTTTTTTCCTCCACGAACAACAGAGAGAGAGAGACACCTAAGTCCCAGAGTTCAATTGGATATACAGGTAGGCCTCGATTAGCTTCCCCAACGAGAACAAGTTCTCCCTCAACGAAGTGCACAGATTTTTTCCTCCACGAACAACAGAGAGAGAGAGAGACACCTAAGTCCCAGAGTTCAATTGGATATACAGGTAGGCCTCGATTAGTGCGAGTTCGAATAATGCGATATTCGATTGCCAATAGGTAGGCCTCGATTAGTGCGAGTTCGAATAATGCGATTTCGATTAATACAGGTAGGCCTCAATTAGTGCGAGTTCGAATAATGCGATTTCGATTAGTATAGGCCTCGATTAGTGTGAGTTCGAATAATGCGATATTCGATTAGTGCACGTTGTAAGCATAGACTAGTTTTACTAACAAATGTCCGTCCCCTTTTATGATGTCAATTAACAAATTAAAGTTAATTTTCGGTTAGTAAAACCGGACGAGGAGCAGTCCATGAACAGTCACATAATTTTCAGTTAATAAAACCAGACGAGGAGCAGTCCAAGAACAGTCACTTATCAAATGTCCGTCCCCTTTTATGATGTCAATTAACAAATTAATGTTAATTAAAGGTCCGTCCCCTTTTACGATGTCAATTAACAAATTAATGTTAATTTTCGGTTAGTAAAACCGGACAAGCATTCTTACTAACAAAGCTCTGCCTCCTTTTATGATGTCAATTAACAAATTTCGTTAATTTTTGGTTAGTAAAACTGGACAAGGAGCAGTCCAAGAACAATAGTTAATTTTCGGTTAGTAAAACCGGACGAGGAGCAGTCCATGAACAGTCACGCTCCGTCTCCTTTTATGATGTCAATTAACAAATTACCGTTAATTTTTGTTTAGTAAAACCAGACGAGGAGCAGTCAAAGAACAGTCACTTGGCTTTGAAGGGCAGTAAAACTGGACGAGGAGCAGTCCAAGAACAGTCACTTGGCTTTCAAGTCGAGGGGCAGTCCAAGAACAGTCACTTGGCTTTGAATTGGTGAAACACCAGAAAGATGAGCTTTTTGCCGATAGCTATTTAACATTACTATTATTCAGCTTTGTTATCGTATTCATACAGCTAGTATATTTGAATTGTGAATGATCTTGAATAATTCAACTTTTAGCATGCCATTTTCAAAGGGAATATTATGTTCAGCCATTTTTTTTTTTTTTCTTCTTCAAATTTCTGTTTTTTGCAAAATTATTGTGGAAGCTTCAAGAACATAGAATGATAAGGGCAATCTATAACACACAAAAAATTTCATGGTAAATTTGATACCAGTTGTTCTTGAAGCCATTTTAAAAAATTGCTAGTGTTCATTTCATGAATGTAATTTCCTGTTGATTTTTTAGAATTAAAAAATAGTACAGCATTTGAAACAAAACAATTTTTTAAACCAGCATTAAAAAATATATCTGGTTTCTTTTGATGTTTGTACTTTAAGTCCAGATACTTTATTACTTTTAGTTAACCTTTAAGACAAACATGATTTTTGTATGAATCCTGGATTTAGGATTGTACAGTGTATCCTAAAAACTCCTTTCTTTTCATTCTATTAAAAATTTTCTTCTATTCCATTTTTCTCATTAAAACCCAGTCTTATAAAATTTTGTATGTATAATGTGCTCCTTTCTCTATCAAAACATATATTCTCTTTAAGCTTGATAATGTTAATGTTTGTTTTTTTATATAACTAGTTAGCTCTTGGTCACTATGTGCCCAAATACACCAAAAACGAAACATTGTTTTGTTAAGTCACATTTAAAGTCACCAATTGATTACCCCTTCGAAACCCAACAACTTTTGTCTACAACTTTTTCTGAAATAATGAGATCCAATTAAGATTTTTATTGACTTAAGATAAAAAACTCACCCTGTATAGTATAAATCAAGTATATGACTTGTACGAAATTTCCAATGACCAATTGAAAAAGTTTAAAGCATGCCACATCGCAAATTCTTTACTGATTAAGATATCAGATTATAAATTTTTGTGTTCCCTTATAATTTGGTACAACATTTTATTTGAAATTAATATTGTCACCAAAGTTTTACAAAATCCAAATGAAAATATCAGTACATCAATAACTTAGCTGAGAAATTTTAATACAGGTCTCAAAAAGTTATCACATGGATGAGTCATTTGAAAATTTACTTCTTGATGCTTATAGTTTAGTAGAAGAATTAGAAGTCTAAATGAACTTTCCTGTTGCAAACAAAAGACCAAAAAGAAAACCAAAAATGTCACAATGTGACTGTGACATCCTTCATTGTGTTTCCTTGTCAGTGCTTGTGATGTCATACTAAGAGTGATAAGAAATATAGGTAATTTATGACAGCATGATGGATTAATCTGTCGCATCAATGCTGTTTAAATCAATGATAAAATTAAACACAAAAAGCTAATGCTTCCAAATGCTGAATAAATGAGATATTTTCATAGTAGGCAATTTTAATTTCTTTTGGAACTGCTTGTATTTCTATTAAATGATTGAAAATCAATGAAGTATAAAGGATTTCATTAAGGGACTGCAACCTCTGAAAGATTGACTCCTGTACTATTGATAGAATCTGTAATTTTTATGTAGACATACTTGTCTCATACCTCTCAATTCTAACAGGTTCTGTCAATCCTTCATGCAGAAAAATTATTGTTATTTTGGTTACATAGCTGCAGATTAAATTCATTATTTGATCTTCCATACCTGCTTCTCTCAAATGTAGAAAGAATTTATGCCAAGAGATTGTATCAAAAGCACAATCTATGAAACAAACAGTTTATGTTCCTGTTCAATCACTCATTTGTCAAGATGTCTTATGTGAGGGGGGCAATAATCTTCCCCCAGAGATGAGTTAAGAAGTTTGTCGCCAATGCTGCAATATGATAATAGGACCTGTTATGTTTCGTCATTGTTCTTTTAAATAATGAACTTTGACGAAATGGTCTATTCAGGTGTCAATTCAAAATCTAAGAAATGATACCTGAACCATCTGTAAGTTAAAGAGAAAAGCATCCCTGGGAAAAAAGAGACAGAAAAGGTCTCAGGTATATAAGAGCCGTTACTGCCCTCGATCGGCGCTTGGTCTACTGCTACGTTTGTCCTACCCATCGCCGCCCGTCCTAACAACGTTTTGACCAACGCCAGCTTCCGCTTGTTCTACGAGGTCATCCACTGTTCTCCGCCATTATCTATTTTAGTCATCCAGATTATTTTATTTGTTTTTGACTGAGAAAAAGAAGACAGTGCAAAACATCGGTATTGTCTAGATCCGCCGTGTACTCCAGGAATCAAATTCCAATCAAAGGACTAAAGACTTTTTATTAGAGACTAGAGACTGTTGCATTATCATCGTCGGTGTTCGTGAAACTGGATCCATCTCCATGGATTATTTTTTTTGTCAAGGTATCTCTTTCTCTAAACGGGTGATCAACATTCACAGCAGTTTGTGATAGAGATCTCTCTTTTAATAAAGAAAGTTATTCTTCGACAAACGTAGTCTCTGTGTCGATTTGCCGATCAGTACAATTATTACCCATCCTTACTCACACGCTAAATAGATATACCACTCGCTTGTTTGTCAGCATCGTATACAACGATCCGACTGGTGTCAGAACCTGACGTTTATCGTATTTAGGCTTAACGCCTGTGTTAATACCGTCCTGGGTCCTACACTTAAAATCAATATTGCATCATGCATTCCACATTCTTTCTGAAAATAAAATTGGTTATTTTCTAGAAATTTCTCTGCTTTTGATTTAAGTTGGTATTATTGTTATTTTTGGTATATATAGATAGATAACAAAATTTATAACTCTAATCAATACATTTTGTTAGTTTAATCTTTTTGGGATAGGAATCATTATTAATTGAAAGAAACCTTCAGACCAATTTCTCTTTTCAAATATTTCCACTACTAATTGAGCTGCTCACTTGCCAAATCGATTAACTCCACAAAACAAAAAGTAGAGAAAAATGATAAAATAATATACATTTGTGAGGAAGTTAACTTGGACCTGTCCTATTTTTATTTTATTATGCACTCTATTATTTATCGTTATTTTCCAATATGCTAACATATATCTTTTTTAAAAGTTAACTTACTTCCACCTTCTCCGTCGTAGTTGGCAATCAGGTGATACGGAATAATAAAAATTCCCAAGAGCATAAAAGAAATTTAGAATCTAATCAATTAAAAGTTTTAGTCCGATTTAATATCTTAAGAACTAAGAAAATTGAAGACAAATATATATATTTAAAATCGCATTAAATCTTTCTGTATTGAGTTCTTTCCATTTTAATAAACGTTTTTCAAAATTAAAAGAATAAAAAAATTAAATTGAAGCGTAACTAACTCACCAATTTTATTTATTTTTTTTTTTAAATAAATTTCGAAATTGAAGAAGACACACGAGTAAACACATTTTAATATTAAAAAAGAAATTTTTGGAAAAGATGGAATTATTAAGAATATATATGGTCGAACATTTCCAAAAATCCATTTACATAACTATTCATGATATCAATAAAACAACACATTTGACTATGACCTAGTTATTTATATATATATATGGGATATATATTCGGAAACTATGATATTTTATTTCCACGTTTTGCATCCACTTAAGTTTTTAAGAAGGATTGCATATTGCCAAAAGAGAAGTTTAAGACGTCGCCTATTTGGAATTATTCCAGTTCATATAATCAAAGGAGATAATTACATTGGCTGTTAATGTGTGAATATCGTTCCTTTTTTTTTCTTTTTTCTGAGGATCATTTCGTCGTGATCAGTTCTGTTATTGTTTTTCTTTAAAGTATAAGTGCACCGTTGGCTTTCTGCCAGAAAAATATTTTATAGAAAAGTCAACAACGTTCTCTGACAGATATAAATTTAGGTTTATATTACAAACGGAAATTCTATCCTTTAAGAGCAAATCTGTCTTGTTCAACTCAAAGTTATTTTTTGATATATATATATATATATAAATATAAATT